>CASCKD010000109.1:0-173000 GCA_949152435.1 Gastracanthus pulcherrimus | reverse complement strand
CATCTTTCCGCATTGTTTCATCTTTCATCTTTCCGCATTGTTTCATCTTTCATCTTTCCGCATTGTTTCATCTTTCATCTTTCCGCATTTTTTCATCTTTCATCTTTCCGCATTGTTTCATCTTTCCGCATTGTTTCATCTTTCCGCATTGTTTCATCTTTCCGCATTGTTTCATCTTTCCGCATTGTTTCATCTTTCCGCATTGTTTCATCTTTCATCTTCCGCATTCTTTCATCTTTCATCTTTCCGCATTGTTTCATCTTTCATCTTTCCGCATTTTTTCATCTTTCATCTTTCCGCATTGTTTCATCTTTCATCTTTCCGCATTGTTTCATCTTTCATCTTTCCGCATTGTTTCATCTTTCCGCATAGTTTCATCTTTCCGCATTGTTTCATCTTTCATCTTTCCGCATTTTTTCATCTTTCATCTTTCCGCATTGTTTCATCTTTCATCTTTCCGCATTCTTTCATCTTTCATCTTTCCGCATTGTTTCATCTTTCATCTTTCCGCATTGTTTCATCTTTCATCTTTCCGCATTGTTTCAGCTTTCATCTTTCCGCATTCTTTCATCTTTCATCTTTCCGCATTGTTTCATCTTTCATCTTCCGCATTCTTTCATCTTTCATCTTTCCGCATTGTTTCATCTTTCATCTTTCCGCATTCTTTCATCTTTCATCTTTTTAGCATTCTTTCATCTTTCATCTTTCCGCATTGTTTCATCTTTCATCTTTCCGCATTGTTTCATCTTTCATCTTTCCGCATTGTTTCATCTTTCATCTTTCCGCATTCTTTCATCTTTCATCTTTCCGCATTGTTTCATCTTTCATCTTTCCGCATTGTTTCATCTTTCATCTTTCCGCATTGTTTCATCTTTCCGCATTGTTTCATCTTTCATCTTCCGCATTCTTTCATCTTTCATCTTTCCGCATTGTTTCATCTTTCATCTTTCCGCATTGTTTCATCTTTCATCTTCCGCATTCTTTCATCTTTCATCTTTCCGCATTGTTTCATCTTTCATCTTTCCGCATTTTTTCATCTTTCATCTTTCCGCATTGTTTCATCTTTCCGCATTGTTTCATCTTTCCGCATTGTTTCATCTTTCCGCATTGTTTCATCTTTCATCTTCCGCATTCTTTCATCTTTCATCTTTCCGCATTGTTTCATCTTTCATATTTCCGCATTGTTTCATCCTTTCATCTTTCCGCATTCTTTCATCTTTCATCTTTCCGCATTGTTTCATCTTTCATCTTTCCGCATTGTTTCATCTTTCCGCATTGTTTCATCTTTCATCTTCCGCATTCTTTCATGTTTCATCTTTCCGCATTGTTTCATCTTTCATCTTTCATCTTTCATCTTTCCGCATTGTTTCATCTTTCATCTTTCCGCATTGTTTCATCTTTCATCTTTCCGCATTGTTTCATCTTGCATCTTCCGCATTCTTTCATCTTTCATCTTTCCGCATTCTTTCTTCTTTCATCTTTCCGCATTCTTTCATCATTCATCTTTCCGCATTGTTTCATCTTTCATCTTTCCGCATTGTTTCATCTTTCGTCTTCCGCATTCTTTCATCTTTCATCTTTCCGCATTGTTTCATCTTTCATCTTTCCGCATTGTTTCATCTTTCATTTTCCGCATTCTTTCATCTTTCATCTTTCCGCATTGTTTCATCTTTCATCTTTCCGCATTTTCTCATCTTTCATCTTTCCGCATTGTTTCATCTTTCCGCATTGTTTCATCTTTCATCTTTCCGCATTGTTTCATCTTTCATATTTCCGCATTGTTTCATCCTTTCATCTTTCCGCATTCTTTCATCTTTCATCTTTCCGCATTGTTTCATCTTTCATCTTCCGCATTCTTTCATCTTTCATCTTTCCGCATTGTTTCATCTTTCATCTTTCATCTTTCATCTTTCCGCATTCTTTCATCTTTCATCTTTCCGCATTGTTTCATCTTTCATCTTTCCGCATTCTTTCATCTTTCATCTTTCCGCATTGTTTCATCTTTCATCTTTCCGCATTGTTTCATCTTTCATCTTTCCGCATTGTTTCATCTTTCATCTTTCCGCATTGTTTCATCTTTCATCTTCCGCATTCTTTCATCTTTCATCTTTCCGCATTGTTTCATCTTTCATCTTTCCGCATTTTTTCATCTTTCATCTTTCCGCATTGTTTCATCTTTCCGCAGTGTTTCATCTATCCGCATTGTTTCATCTTTCCGCATTGTTTCATCTTTCATCTTTCCGCATTGTTTCATCTTTCACCTTTCCGCATTCTTTCATCTTTCATCTTTCCGCATTGTTTCATCCTTTCATCTTTCCGCATTCTTTCATCTTTCATCTTTCCGCATTGTTTCATCTTTCATCTTTCCGCATTGTTTCATCTTTCATCTTCCGCATTCTTTCATCTTTCATCTTTCCGCATTGTTTCATCTTTCATCTTTCCGCATTGTTTCATCTTTCATCTTTCCGCATTGTTTCATCTTTCATCTTTCCGCATTTTTTCATCTTTCATCTTTCCGCATTGTTTCATCTTTCCGCATTGTTTCATCTTTCCGCATTGTTTCATCTTTCCGCATTGTTTCATCTTTCATCTTTCCGCATTCTTTCATCTTTCATCTTTCCGCATTGTTTCATCTTTCATCTTTCCGCAATGTTTCATCTTTCATCTTTCCGCATTGTTTCATCCTTCCGCATTGTTTCATCTTTCCGCATTGTTTCATCTTTCCGCATTGTTTCATCTTTCCGCATTGTTTCATCTTTCCGCATTGTTTCATCTTTCCGCATTCTTTCATCTTTCATCTTTCCGCATTATTTCATCTTTCATCTTTCCGCATTGTTTCATCTTTCATCTTTCCGCATTGTTTCATCTTTCCGCATTGTTTCATCTTTCCGCATTGTTTCATCTTTCCGCATTGTTTCATCTTTCATCTTTCCGCATTCTTTCATCTTTCATCTTTCCGCATTGTTTCATCTTTCATCTTTCCGCAATGTTTCATCTTTCATCTTTCCGCATTGTTTCATCCTTCCGCATTGTTTCATCTTTCCGCATTGTTTCATCTTTCCGCATTGTTTCATCTTTCCGCATTGTTTCATCTTTCCGCATTGTTTCATCTTTCCGCATTGTTTCATCTTTCCGCATTGTTTCATCTTTCCGCATTGTTTCATCTTTCATCTTCCGCATTCTTTCATCTTTCATCTTTCCGCATTGTTTCATCTTTCATCTTTCCGCATTGTTTCATCTTTCATCTTTCCGCATTGTTTCATCTTTCATCTTTCCGCATTGTTTCATCCTTCATCTTTCCGCATTGTTTCATCTTTCATCTTCCGCATTCTTTCATCTTTCATCTTTCCGCATTGTTTCATCTTTCATCTTTCGGCATTGTTTCATCTTTAATCTTCCGCATTCTTTCATCTTTCATCTTTCCGCATTGTTTCATCTTTCATCTTTCCGCATTCTTTCATCTTTCATCTTTCCGCATTATTTCATCTTTCATCTTTCCGCATTTTTTCATCTTTCATCATTCCGCATTGTTTCATCTTTCATCTTTCCGCATTCTTTCATCTTTCATCTTTCCGCATTGTTTCATCTTTCATCTTTCCGCATTGTTTCATCTTTCATCTTTCCGCATTGTTTCATCTTTCCGCATAGTTTCATCTTTCCGCATTGTTTCATCTTTCATCTTTCCGCATTTTTTCATCTTTCATCTTTCCGCATTGTTTCATCTTTCATCTTTCCGCATTCTTTCATCTTTCATCTTTCCGCATTGTTTCATCTTTCATCTTTCCGCATTGTTTCATCTTTCATCTTTCCGCATTGTTTCAGCTTTCATCTTTCCGCATTCTTTCATCTTTCATCTTTCCGCATTGTTTCATCTTTCATCTTCCGCATTCTTTCATCTTTCATCTTTCCGCATTGTTTCATCTTTCATCTTTCCGCATTCTTTCATCTTTCATCTTTTTAGCATTCTTTCATCTTTCATCTTTCCGCATTGTTTCATCTTTCATCTTTCCGCATTGTTTCATCTTTCATCTTTCCGCATTGTTTCATCTTTCATCTTTCCGCATTGTTTCATCTTTCATCTTTCCGCATTGTTTCATCTTTCATCTTTCCGCATTCTTTCATCTTTCATCTTTCCGCATTGTTTCATCTTTCATCTTTCCGCATTGTTTCATCTTTCATCTTTCCGCATTGTTTCATCTTTCATCTTTCCGCATTGTTTCATCTTTCATCTTTCCGCCTTGTTTCATCTTTCATCTTTCCGCATTGTTTCATCTTTCATCTTTCCGCATTCTTTCATCTTTCATCTTTCCGCATTGTTTCATCTTTCATCTTTCCGCATTGTTTCATCTTTCATCTTTCCGCATTGTTTCATCTTTCATCTTTCCGCATTTTTTCATCTTTCATCTTTCCGCATTGTTTCATCTTTCCGCATTGTTTCATCTTTCCGCATTGTTTCATCTTTCATCTTTCCGCATTCTTTCATCTTTCATCTTTCCGCATTGTTTCATCTTTCATCTTTCCGCAATGTTTCATCTTTCATCTTTCCGCATTGTTTCATCCTTCCGCATTGTTTCATCTTTCCGCATTGTTTCATCTTTCCGCATTGTTTCATCTTTCCGCATTGTTTCATCTTTCCGCATTGTTTCATCTTTCATCTTCCGCATTCTTTCATCTTTCATCTTTCCGCATTGTTTCATCTTTCATCTTTCCGCATTGTTTCATCTTTCATCTTTCCGCATTGTTTCATCCTTCATCTTTCCGCATTGTTTCATCTTTCATCTTCCGCATTCTTTCATCTTTCATCTTTCCGCATTGTTTCATCTTTCATCTTTCCGCATTGTTTCATCTTTCATCTTCCGCATTCTTTCATCTTTCATCTTTCCGCATTGTTTCATCTTTCATCTTTCCGCAATCTTTCATCTTTCATCTTTCCGCATTATTTCATCTTTCATCTTTCCGCATTTTTTCATCTTTCATTTTTCCGCATTGTTTCATCTTTCATCTTTCCGCATTCTTTCATCTTTCATCTTTCCGAATTGTTTCATCTTTCATCTTTCCGCATTGTTTCATCTTTCATCTTTCCGCATTGTTTCATCTTTCATCTTTCCGCATTGTTTCATCTTTCATCTTCCGCATTCTTTCATCTTTCATCTTTCCGCATTGTTTCATCTTTCATCTTTCCGCATTTTTTCATCTTTCATCTTGCCGCATTGTTTCATCTTTCCGCAGTGTTTCATCTTTCCGCATTGTTTCATCTTTCCGCATTGTTTCATCTTTCATCTTTCCGCATTGTTTCATCTTTCATCTTTCCGCATTCTTTCAACTTTCATCTTTCCGCATTGTTTCATCTTTCATCTTTCCGCATTGTTTCATCCTTTCATCTTTCCGCATTCTTTCATCTTTCATCTTTCCGCATTGTTTCATCTTTCATCTTTCCGCATTGTTTCATATTTCATCTTTCCGCATTGTTTCATCTTTCCGCATTGTTTCATCTTTCATCTTTCCGCATTCTTTCATCTTTCATCTTTCCGCATTGTTTTATCTTTCATCTTTCCGCATTGTTTCATCCTTTCATCTTTCCGCATTCTTTCATCTTTCATCTTTCCGCATTGTTTCATCTTTCATCTTTCCGCATTGTTTCATCTTTCATCTTCCGCATTCTTTCATCTTTCATCTTTCCGCATTCTTTCATCTTTCATCTTTCCGCATTCTTTCATCTTTCATCTTTCCGCATTGTTTCATCTTTCATCTTACCGCAATGTTCCATCTTTCATCTTTCCGCATTGGTTCATCCTTCCGCATTGTTTCATCTTTCCGCATTGTTTCATCTTTCCGCATTGTTTCATCTTTCCGCATTGTTTCATCTTTCCGCATTGTTTCATCTTTCATCTTCCGCATTCTTTCATCTTTCATCTTTCCGCATTGTTTCATCTTTCATCTTTCCGCATTGTTTCATCTTTCATCTTTCCGCATTGTTTCATCCTTCATCTTTCCGCATTGTTTCATCTTTCATCTTCCGCATTCTTTCATCTTTCATCTTTCCGCATTGTTTAATCTTTCATCTTTCCGCATTGTTTCATCTTTCATCTTTCCGCATTGTTTCATCTTTCCGCATTGTTTCATCTTTCATCTTTCCGCATTTTTTCATCTTTCATCTTTCCGCATTGTTTCATCTTTCCGCATTGTTTCATCTTTCCGCATTGTTTCATCTTTCCGCATTGTTTCATCTTTCCGCATTGTTTCATCTTTCATCTTCCTCATTCTTTCATCTTTCATCTTTCCGCATTGTTTCATCTTACATCTTTCCGCATTGTTTCATCTTTCATCTTTCCGCATTGTTTCATCCTTCATCTTTCCGCATTGTTTCATCTTTCATCTTCCGCATTCTTTCATCTTTCATCTTTCCGCATTGTTTCATCTTTCATCTTTCCGCATTGTTTCATCTTTCATCTTCCGCATTCTTTCATCTTTCATCTTTCCGCATTGTTTCATCTTTCATCTTTCCGCATTCTTTCATCTTTCATCTTTCCGCATTATTTCATCTTTCATCTTTCCGCATTTTTTCATCTTTCATCTTTCCGCATTGTTTCATCTTTCCGCATTGTTTCATCTTTCCGCATTGTTTCATCTTTCCGCATTGTTTCATCTTTCCGCATTGTTTCATCTTTCCGCATTGTTTCATCTTTCCGCATTGTTTCATCTTTCATCTTTCCGCATTGTTTCATCTTTCATCTTTCCGCATTTAATCATCTTTCATCTTTCCGCATTGTTTCATCTTTCATCTTTTCGCATTGTTTCATCTTTCATCTTTCCGCATTGTTTCATCTTTCATCTTTCCGCATTGTTTCATCTTTCATCTTTCCGCATTGTTTCATCTTTCATCTTTCCGCATTGTTTCATCTTTCATCTTTCCGCATTGTTTCATCTTTCATCTTTCCGCATTGTTTCATCTTTCATCTTTCCGCATTCTTTCATCTTTCATCTTTCCGCATTGTTTCATCTTTCATCTTTCCGCATTCTTTCATCTTTCATCTTTCCGCATTGTTTCATCTTTCATCTTTCCGCATTGTTTCATCTTTCATCTTTCCGCATTGTTTCATCTTTCATCTTCCGCATTCTTTCATCTTTCATCTTTCCGCATTGTTTCATCTTTCATCTTTCCGCATTTTTTCATCTTTCATCTTTCCGCATTGTTTCATCTTTCCGCAGTGTTTCATCTTTCCGCATTGTTTCATCTTTCCGCATTGTTTCATCTTTCATCTTTCCGCATTGTTTCATCTTTCATCTTTCCGCATTCTTTCATCTTTCATCTTTCCGCATTGTTTCATCTTTCATCTTTCCGCATTGTTTCATCCTTTCATCTTTCCGCATTCTTTCATCTTTCATCTTTCCGCATTGTTTCATCTTTCATCTTTCCGCATTCTTTCATCTTTCATCTTTCCGCATTCTTTCATCTTTCATCTTTCCGCATTGTTTCATCTTTCATCTTTCCGCATTGTTTCATCTTTCATCTTTCCGCATTGTTTCATCTTTCATCTTTCCGCATTGTTTCATCTTTCATCTTTCCGCATTGTTTCATCTTTCCGCATAGTTTCATCTTTCCGCATTGTTTCATCTTTCATCTTTCCGCATTGTTTCATCTTTCATCTTTCCGCATTGTTTCATCTTTCATCTTTCCGCATTGTTTCATCTTTCATCTTTCCGCATTGTTTCATCTTTCATCTTTCCGCATTCTTTCATCTTTCATCTTTCCGCATTGCTTCATCTTTCCGCATTGTTTCATCTTTCATCTTTCCGCATTGTTTCATCTTTCATCTTTCCGCATTTTTTTATCTTTCATCTTTCCGCATTGTTTCATCTTTCCGCATTGTTTCATCTTTCATCTTTCCGCATTCTTTCATCTTTCATCTTTCCGCATTGTTTCATCTTTCATCTTTCCGCAATGTTTCATCTTTCATCTTTCCGCATTGTTTCATCCTTCCGCATTGTTTCATCTTTCCGCATTGTTTCATCTTTCCGCATTGTTTCATCTTTCCGCATTGTTTCATCTTTCCGCATTGTTTCATCTTTCCGCATTGTTTCATCTTTCCGCATTGTTTCATCTTTCATCTTCCGCATTCTTTCATCTTTCATCTTTCCGCATTGTTTCATCTTTCATCTTTCCGCATTGTTTCATCTTTCATCTTTCCGCATTGTTTCATCCTTCATCTTTCCGCATTGTTTCATCTTTCATCTTCCGCATTCTTTCATCTTTCATCTTTCCGCATTGTTTCATCTTTCATCTTTCCGCATTGTTTCATCTTTCATCTTCCGCATTCTTTCATCTTTCATCTTTCCGCATTGTTTCATCTTTCATCTTTCCGCATTCTTTCATCTTTCATCTTTCCGCATTATTTCATCTTTCATCTTTCCGCATTTTTTCATCTTTCATCTTTCCGCATTGTTTCATCTTTCCGCATTGTTTCATCTTTCCGCATTGTTTCATCTTTCCGCATTGTTTCATCTTTCCGCATTGTTTCATCTTTCCGCATTGTTTCATCTTTCCGCATTGTTTCATCTTTCCGCATTGTTTCATCTTTCCGCATTGTTTCATCTTTCCGCATTGTTTCATCTTTCCGCATTGTTTCATCTTTCCGCATTGTTTCATCTTTCCGCATTGTTTCATCTTTCCGCATTGTTTCATCTTTCCGCATTGTTTCATCTTTCCGCATTGTTTCATCTTTCCGCATTGTTTCATCTTTCCGCATTGTTTCATCTTTCCGCATTGTTTCATCTTTCCGCATTGTTTCATCTTTCCGCATTGTTTCATCTTTCCGCATTGTTTCATCTTTCCGCATTGTTTCATCTTCCCGCATTGTTTCATCTTTCCGCATTGTTTCATCTTTCATCTTTCCGCATTGTTTCATCTTTCATCTTTCCGCATTCTTTCATCTTTCATCTTTCCGCATTGTTTCATCTTTCATCTTTCCGCATTGTTTCATCCTTTCATCTTTCCGCATTCTTTCATCTTTCATCTTTCCGCATTGTTTCATCTTTCATCTTTCCGCATTGTATCATCTTTCATCTTCCGCATTCTTTCATCTTTCATCTTTCCGCATTCTTTCATCTTTCATCTTTCCGCATTCTTTCATCATTCATCTTTCCGCATTGTTTCATCTTTCATCTTTCCGCATTGTTTCATCTTTCATCTTTCCGCATTGTTTCATCTTTCATCTTTCCGCATTCTTTCATCTTTCATCTTTCCGCATTGTTTCATCTTTCATCTTTCCGCATTGTTTCATCTTTCATCTTTCCGCATTGTTTCATGTTTCCGCATTGTTTCATCTTTCATCTTCCGCATTCTTTCATCTTTCATCTTTCCGCATTGTTTCATCTTTCATCTTTCCGCATTGTTTCATCTTTCATCTTCCGCATTCTTTCATCTTTCATCTTTCCGCATTGTTTCATCTTTCATCTTTCCTTATTTTTTCATCTTTCATCTTTCCGCATTGTTTCATCTTTCCGCATTGTTTCATCTTTCCGCATTGTTTCATCTTTCATCTTTCCGCATTCTTTCATCTTTCATCTTTCCGCATTGTTTCATCTTTCATATTTCCGCATTGTTTCATCCTTTCATCTTTCCGCATTCTTTCATCTTTCATCTTTCCGCATTGTTTCATCTTTCATCTTTCCGCATTGTTTCATCTTTCATCTTTCCGCATTGTTTCATCTTTCATCTTTCCGCATTGTTTCATCTTTCATCTTTCCGCATTGTTTCATCTTTCATGTTCCGCATTCTTTCATCTTTCATCTTTCCGCATTGTTTCATCTTTCATCTTTCCGCATTTTTTCATCTTTCATCTTTCCGCATTGTTTCATCTTTCCGCAGTATTTCATCTATCCGCATTGTTTCATCTTTCCGCATAGTTTCATCTTTCATCTTTCCGCATTGTTTCATCTTTCACCTTTCCGCATTCTTTCATCTTTCATCTTTCCGCATTGTTTCATCTTTCATCTTTCCGCATTGTTTCATCCTTTCATCTTTCCGCATTCTTTCATCTTTCATCTTTCCGCATTGTTTCATCTTTCATCTTCCGCATTCTTTCATCTTTCATCTTTCCGCATTGTTTCATCTTTCATCTTTCCGCATTGTTTCATCTTTCATCTTTCCGCATTGTTTCATCTTTCATCTTTCCGCATTTTTTCATCTTTCATCTTTCCGCATTGTTTCATCTTTCCGCATTGTTTCATCTTTCATCTTTCCGCATTCTTTCATCTTTCATCTTTCCGCATTGTTTCATCTTTCACCTTTCCGCAATGTTTCATCTTTCATCTTTCCGCATTGTTTCATCTTTCATCTTTCCGCATTCTTTCATCTTTCATCTTTCCGCATTGTTTCATCTTTCATCTTTCCGCATTCTTTCATCTTTCATCTTTCCGCATTGTTTCATCTTTCATCTTTCCGCATTGTTTCATCTTTCCGCATTGTTTCATCTTTCATCTTTCCGCATTCTTTCATCTTTCATCTTTCCGCATTCTTTCATCTATCATCTTTCCGCATTGTTTCATCTTTCATCTTTCCGCATTCTTTCATCTTTCATCTTTCCGCATTGTTTCATCTTTCATCTTTCCGCATTGTTTCATCTTTCATCTTTCCGCATTGTTTCATCTTTCATCTTTCCGCATTGTTTCATCTTTCCGCAGTGTTTCATCTATACGCATTGTTTCATCTTTCCGCATTGTTTCATCTTTCATCTTTCCGCATTGTTTCATCTTTCACCTTTCCGCATTCTTTCATCTTTCATCTTTCCGCATTGTTTCATCTTTCATCTTTCCGCATTGTTTCATCCTTTCATCTTTCCGCATTCTTTCATCTTTCATCTTTCCGCATTGTTTCATCTTTCATCTTCCGCATTCTTTCATGTTTCATCTTTCCGCATTGTTTCATCTTTCATCTTTCCGCATTGTTTCATCTTTCATCTTTCCGCATTGTTTCATCTTTCATCTTTCCGCATTTTTTCATCTTTCATCTTTCCGCATTGTTTCATCTTTCCGCATTGTTTCATCTTTCCGCATTGTTTCATCTTTCATCTTTCCGCATTCTTTCATTTTTCATCTTTCCGCATTGTTTCATCTTTCATCTTTCCGCATTGTTTCATCTTTCCGCATAGTTTCATCTTTCATCTTTCCGCATTGTTTCATCTTTCACCTTTCCGCATTCTTTCATCTTTCATCTTTCCGCATTGTTTCATCTTTCATCTTTCCGCATTGTTTCATCCTTTCATCTTTCCGCATTCTTTCATCTTTCATCTTTCCGCATTGTTTCATCTTTCATCTTCCGCATTCTTTCATCTTTCATCTTTCCGCATTGTTTCATCTTTCATCTTTCCGCATTGTTTCATCTTTCATCTTTCCGCATTGTTTCATCTTTCATCTTTCCGCATTTTTTCATCTTTCATCTTTCCGCATTGTTTCATCTTTCCGCATTGTTTCATCTTTCATCTTTCCGCATTCTTTCATCTTTCATCTTTCCGCATTGTTTCATCTTTCACCTTTCCGCAATGTTTCATCTTTCATCTTTCCGCATTGTTTCATCTTTCATCTTTCCGCATTCTTTCATCTTTCATCTTTCCGCATTGTTTCATCTTTCATCTTTCCGCATTCTTTCATCTTTCATCTTTCCGCATTGTTTCATCTTTCATCTTTCCGCATTGTTTCATCTTTCCGCATTGTTTCATCTTTCATCTTTCCGCATTCTTTCATCTTTCATCTTTCCGCATTCTTTCATCTATCATCTTTCCGCATTGTTTCATCTTTCCGCATAGTTTCATCTTTCCGCATTGTTTCATCTTTCATCTTTCCGCATTGTTTCATCCTTTCATCTTTCCGCATTCTTTCATCTTTCATCTTTCCGCATTGTTTCATCTTTCATCTTCCGCATTCTTTCATCTTTCATCTTTCCGCATTGTTTCATCTTTCACCTTTCCGCATTCTTTCATCTTTCATCTTTCCGCATTGTTTCATCTTTCATCTTTCCGCATTCTTTCATCTTTCATCTTTCCGCATTGTTTCATCTTTCCGCATTGTTTCATCTTTCCGCATTGTTTCATCTTTCCGCATTGTTTCATCTTTCCGCATTGTTTCATCTTTCCGCATTGTTTCATCTTTCCGCATTGTTTCATCTTTCATCTTTCCGGATTGTTTCATCTTTCATCTTTCCGCATTTAATCATCTTTCATCTTTCCGCATTGTTTCATCTTTCATCTTTTCGCATTGTTTCATCTTTCATCTTTCCGCATTGTTTCATCTTTCATCTTTCCGCATTGTTTCATCTTTCATCTTTCCGCATTGTTTCATCTTTCATCTTTCCGCATTGTTTCATCTTTCATCTTTCCGCATTGTTTCATCTTTCATCTTTCCGCATTGTTTCATCTTTCATCTTTCCGCATTCTTTCATCTTTCATCTTTCCGCATTGTTTCATCTTTCATCTTTCCGCATTCTTTCATCTTTCATCTTTCCGCATTGTTTCATCTTTCATCTTTCCGCATTGTTTCATCTTTCATCTTTCCGCATTGTTTCATCTTTCATCTTTCCGCATTGTTTCATCTTTCATCTTCCGCATTCTTTCATCTTTCATCTTTCCGCATTGTTTCATCTTTCATCTTTCCGCATTTTTTCATCTTTCATCTTTCCGCATTGTTTCATCTTTCCGCAGTGTTTCATCTTTCCGCATTGTTTCATCTTTCCGCATTGTTTCATCTTTCATCTTTCCGCATTGTTTCATCTTTCATCTTTCCGCATTCTTTCATCTTTCATCTTTCCGCATTGTTTCATCTTTCATCTTTCCGCATTGTTTCATCCTTTCATCTTTCCGCATTCTTTCATCTTTCATCTTTCCGCATTGTTTCATCTTTCATCTTTCCGCATTCTTTCATCTTTCATCTTTCCGCATTCTTTCATCTTTCATCTTTCCGCATTGTTTCATCTTTCATCTTTTCGCATTGTTTCATCTTTCATCTTTCCGCATTGTTTCATCTTTCATCTTTCCGCATTGTTTCATCTTTCATCTTTCCGCATTGTTTCATCTTTCCGCATAGTTTCATCTTTCCGCATTGTTTCATCTTTCATCTTTCCGCATTGTTTCATCTTTCATCTTTCCGCATTGTTTCATCTTTCATCTTTCCGCATTGTTTCATCTTTCATCTTTCCGCATTGTTTCATCTTTCATCTTTCCGCATTCTTTCATCTTTCATCTTTCCGCATTGCTTCATCTTTCCGCATTGTTTCATCTTTCATCTTTCCGCATTGTTTCATCTTTCATCTTTCCGCATTTTTTTATCTTTCATCTTTCCGCATTGTTTCATCTTTCCGCATTGTTTCATCTTTCATCTTTCCGCATTCTTTCATCTTTCATCTTTCCGCATTGTTTCATCTTTCATCTTTCCGCAATGTTTCATCTTTCATCTTTCCGCATTGTTTCATCCTTCCGCATTGTTTCATCTTTCCGCATTGTTTCATCTTTCCGCATTGTTTCATCTTTCCGCATTGTTTCATCTTTCCGCATTGTTTCATCTTTCCGCATTGTTTCATCTTTCCGCATTGTTTCATCTTTCATCTTCCGCATTCTTTCATCTTTCATCTTTCCGCATTGTTTCATCTTTCATCTTTCCGCATTGTTTCATCTTTCATCTTTCCGCATTGTTTCATCCTTCATCTTTCCGCATTGTTTCATCTTTCATCTTCCGCATTCTTTCATCTTTCATCTTTCCGCATTGTTTCATCTTTCATCTTTCCGCATTGTTTCATCTTTCATCTTCCGCATTCTTTCATCTTTCATCTTTCCGCATTGTTTCATCTTTCATCTTTCCGCATTCTTTCATCTTTCATCTTTCCGCATTATTTCATCTTTCATCTTTCCGCATTTTTTCATCTTTCATCTTTCCGCATTGTTTCATCTTTCCGCATTGTTTCATCTTTCCGCATTGTTTCATCTTTCCGCATTGTTTCATCTTTCCGCATTGTTTCATCTTTCCGCATTGTTTCATCTTTCCGCATTGTTTCATCTTTCCGCATTGTTTCATCTTTCCGCATTGTTTCATCTTTCCGCATTGTTTCATCTTTCCGCATTGTTTCATCTTTCCGCATTGTTTCATCTTTCCGCATTGTTTCATCTTTCCGCATTGTTTCATCTTTCCGCATTGTTTCATCTTTCCGCATTGTTTCATCTTTCCGCATTGTTTCATCTTTCCGCATTGTTTCATCTTTCCGCATTGTTTCATCTTTCCGCATTGTTTCATCTTTCCGCATTGTTTCATCTTTCCGCATTGTTTCATCTTTCCGCATTGTTTCATCTTTCATCTTTCCGCATTGTTTCATCTTTCATCTTTCCGCATTCTTTCATCTTTCATCTTTCCGCATTGTTTCATCTTTCATCTTTCCGCATTGTTTCATCCTTTCATCTTTCCGCATTCTTTCATCTTTCATCTTTCCGCATTGTTTCATCTTTCATCTTTCCGCATTGTATCATCTTTCATCTTCCGCATTCTTTCATCTTTCATCTTTCCGCATTCTTTCATCTTTCATCTTTCCGCATTCTTTCATCATTCATCTTTCCGCATTGTTTCATCTTTCATCTTTCCGCATTGTTTCATCTTTCATCTTTCCGCATTGTTTCATCTTTCATCTTTCCGCATTCTTTCATCTTTCATCTTTCCGCATTGTTTCATCTTTCATCTTTCCGCATTGTTTCATCTTTCATCTTTCCGCATTGTTTCATGTTTCCGCATTGTTTCATCTTTCATCTTCCGCATTCTTTCATCTTTCATCTTTCCGCATTGTTTCATCTTTCATCTTTCCGCATTGTTTCATCTGTCATCTTCCGCATTCTTTCATCTTTCATCTTTCCGCATTGTTTCATCTTTCATCTTTCCTTATTTTTTCATCTTTCATCTTTCCGCATTGTTTCATCTTTCCGCATTGTTTCATCTTTCCGCATTGTTTCATCTTTCATCTTTCCGCATTCTTTCATCTTTCATCTTTCCGCATTGTTTCATCTTTCATATTTCCGCATTGTTTCATCCTTTCATCTTTCCGCATTCTTTCATCTTTCATCTTTCCGCATTGTTTCATCTTTCATCTTTCCGCATTGTTTCATCTTTCATCTTTCCGCATTGTTTCATCTTTCATCTTTCCGCATTGTTTCATCTTTCATCTTTCCGCATTCTTTCATCTTTCATGTTCCGCATTCTTTCATCTTTCATCTTTCCGCATTGTTTCATCTTTCATCTTTCCGCATTTTTTCATCTTTCATCTTTCCGCATTGTTTCATCTTTCCGCAGTATTTCATCTATCCGCATTGTTTCATCTTTCCGCATAGTTTCATCTTTCATCTTTCCGCATTGTTTCATCTTTCACCTTTCCGCATTCTTTCATCTTTCATCTTTCCGCATTGTTTCATCTTTCATCTTTCCGCATTGTTTCATCCTTTCATCTTTCCGCATTCTTTCATCTTTCATCTTTCCGCATTGTTTCATCTTTCATCTTCCGCATTCTTTCATCTTTCATCTTTCCGCATTGTTTCATCTTTCATCTTTCCGCATTGTTTCATCTTTCATCTTTCCGCATTGTTTCATCTTTCATCTTTCCGCATTTTTTCATCTTTCATCTTTCCGCATTGTTTCATCTTTCCGCATTGTTTCATGTTTCATCTTTCCGCATTCTTTCATCTTTCATCTTTCCGCATTGTTTCATCTTTCACCTTTCCGCAATGTTTCATCTTTCATCTTTCCGCATTGTTTCATCTTTCATCTTTCCGCATTCTTTCATCTTTCATCTTTCCGCATTGTTTCATCTTTCATCTTTCCGCATTCTTTCATCTTTCATCTTTCCGCATTGTTTCATCTTTCATCTTTCCGCATTGTTTCATCTTTCCGCATTGTTTCATCTTTCATCTTTCCGCATTCTTTCATCTTTCATCTTTCCGCATTCTTTCATCTATCATCTTTCCGCATTGTTTCATCTTTCATCTTTCCGCATTCTTTCATCTTTCATCTTTCCGCATTGTTTCATCTTTCATCTTTCCGCATTGTTTCATCTTTCATCTTTCCGCATTGTTTCATCTTTCATCTTTCCGCATTGTTTCATCTTTCATCTTCCGCATTCTTTCATCTTTCATCTTTCCGCATTGTTTCATCTTTCATCTTTCCGCATTGTTTCATCTTTCATCTTTCCGCATTGTTTCATCTTTCATCTTTCCGCATTGTTTCATCTTTCATCTTTCCGCATTGTTTCATCTTTCATCTTTCCGCATTGTTTCATCTTTCCGCAGTGTTTCATCTATCCGCATTGTTTCATCTTTCCGCATTGTTTCATCTTTCATCTTTCCGCATTGTTTCATCTTTCACCTTTCCGCATTCTTTCATCTTTCATCTTTCCGCATTGTTTCATCTTTCATCTTTCCGCATTGTTTCATCCTTTCATCTTTCCGCATTCTTTCATCTTTCATCTTTCCGCATTGTTTCATCTTTCATCTTCCGCATTCTTTCATGTTTCATCTTTCCGCATTGTTTCATCTTTCATCTTTCCGCATTGTTTCATCTTTCATCTTTCCGCATTGTTTCATCTTTCATCTTTCCGCATTTTTTCATCTTTCATCTTTCCGCATTGTTTCATCTTTCATCTTTCCGCATTGTTTCATCCTTTCATCTTTCCGCATTGTTTCATCTTTCATCTTTCCGCATTGTTTCATCTTTCATCTTCCGCATTCTTTCATCTTTCATCTTTCCGCATTGTTTCATCTTTCATCTTTCCGCATTGTTTCATCTTTCATCTTTCCGCATTGTTTCATCTTTCATCTTTCCGCATTGTTTCATCTTTCATCTTTCCGCATTGTTTCATCTTTCATCTTTCCGCATTGTTTCATCTTTCCGCATAGTTTCATCTTTCCGCATTGTTTCATCTTTCATCTTTCCGCATTTTTTCATCTTTCATCTTTCCGCATTGTTTCATCTTTCATCTTTCCGCATTCTTTCATCTTTCATCTTTCCGCATTGTTTCATCTTTCATCTTTCCGCATTGTTTCATCTTTCATCTTTCCGCATTGTTTCAGCTTTCATCTTTCCGCATTCTTTCATCTTTCATCTTTCCGCATTGTTTCATCTTTCATCTTCCGCATTCTTTCATCTTTCATCTTTCCGCATTGTTTCATCTTTCATCTTTCCGCATTCTTTCATCTTTCATCTTTCCGCATTCTTTCATCTTTCATCTTTCCGCATTGTTTCATCTTTCATCTTTCCGCATTGTTTCATCTTTCATCTTTCCGCATTGTTTCATCTTTCATCTTTCCGCATTCTTTCATCTTTCATCTTTCCGCATTGTTTCATCTTTCATCTTTCCGCATTGTTTCATCTTTCATCTTCCCGCATTGTTTCATCTTTCCGCATTGTTTCATCTTTCATCTTCCACATTCTTTCATCTTTCATCTTTCCGCATTGTTTCATCTTTCATCTTCCGCATTCTTTCATCTTTCATCTTTCCGCATTGTTTCATCTTTCATCTTTCCGCATTGTTTCATCTTTCATCTTTCCGCATTGTTTCATCTTTCATCTTTCCGCATTGTTTCATCTTTCATCTTTCCGCATTTTTTCATCTTTCATCTTTCCGCATTGTTTCATCTTTCCGCATTGTTTCATCTTTCCGCATTGTTTCATCTTTCCGCATTGTTTCATCTTTCCGCATTGTTTCATCTTTCCGCATTGTTTCATCTTTCATCTTCCGCATTCTTTCATCTTTCATCTTTCCGCATTGTTTCATCTTTCATATTTCCGCATTGTTTCATCCTTTCATCTTTCCGCATTCTTTCATCTTTCATCTTTCCGCATTGTTTCATCTTTCATCTTCCCGCATTGTGTCATCTTTCCGCAATGTTTCATCTTTCATCTTCCGCATTCTTTCATGTTTCATCTTTCCGCATTGTTTCATCTTTCATCTTTCCGCATTCTTTCATCTTTCATCTTTCCGCATTGTTTCATCTTTCATCTTTCCGCATTGTTTCATCTTTCATCTTTCCGCATTGTTTCATCTTTCATCTTTCCGCATTGTTTCATCTTTCATCTTCCGCATTCTTTCATCTTTCATCTTTCCGCATTCTTTCATCTTTCATCTTTCCGCATTGTTTCATCTTTCATCTTTCCGCATTGTTTCATCTTTCATCTTTCCGCATTCTTTCATCTTTCATCTTTCCGCATTCTTTCATCTTTCATCTTTACGCATTCTTTCATCTTTCATCTTTCCGCATTCTTTCATCTTTCATCTTTCCGCATTGTTTCATCTTTCATCTTTCCGCATTGTTTCATCTTTCATCTTTCCGCATTGTTTCATCTTTCATCTTTCCGCATTGTTTCATCTTTCCGCATTGTTTCATCTTTCATCTTTCCGCATTGTTTCATCTTTCATCTTTCCGCATTGTTTCATCTTTCATCTTCCGCATTCTTTCATCTTTCATTTTTCCGCATTTTTTCATCTTTCATCTTTCCGCATTGTTTCATCTTTCATCTTCCGCATTCTTTCATCTTTCATCTTTCCGCATTGTTTCATCTTTCATCTTTCCGCATTTTTTCATCTTTCATCTTTCCGCATTGTTTCATCTTTCCGCATTGTTTCATCTTTCCGCATTGTTTCATCTTTCCGCATTGTTTCATCTTTCCGCATTGTTTCATCTTTCATCTTTCCGCATTCTTTCATCTTTCATCTTTCCGCATTGTTTCATCTTTCATATTTCCGCATTGTTTCATCCTTTCATCTTTCCGCATTCTTTCATATTTCATCTTTCCGCACTGTTTCATCTTTCATCTTTCCGCATTGTTTCATCTTTCATCTTCCGCATTCTTTCATCTTTCATCTTTCCGCATTGTTTCATCTTTCATCTTGCCGCATTGTTTCATCTTTCATCTTCCGCATTCTTTCATCTTTCATCTTTCCGCATTGTTTCATCTTTCATCTTTCCGCATTTTTTCATCTTTCATCTTTCCGCATTGTTTCATCTTTCCGCATTGTTTGATCTTTCCGCATTGTTTCATCTTTCATCTTTCCGCATTGTTTCATCTTTCACCTTTCCGCATTCTTTCATCTTTCATCTTTCCGCATTGTTTCATCTTTCATCTTTCCGCATTGTTTCATCCTTTCATCTTTCCGCATTCTTTCATCTTTCATCTTTCCGCATTGTTTCATCTTTCATCTTCCGCATTCTTTCATCTTTCATCTTTCCGCATTGTTTCATCTTTCATCTTTCCGCATTGTTTCATCTTTCATCTTTCCGCATTGTTTCATCTTTCATCTTTCCGCATTTTTTCATCTTTCATCTTTCCGCATTGTTTCATCTTTCCGCATTGTTTCATCTTTCATCTTTCCGCATTCTTTCATTTTTCATCTTTCCGCATTGTTTCATCTTTCATCTTTCCGCAATGTTTCATCTTTCATCTTTCCGCATTATTTCATCTTTCATCTTTCCGCATCGTTTCATCTTTCATCTTTCCGCATTGTTTCATCTTTCATCTTTCCTCATTCTTTCATCTTTCATCTTTCCTCATTGTTTCATCTTTCATCTTTCCGCATTGTTTCATCTTTCATCTTTCCGCATTATTTCATCTTTCATCTTTCCGCATCGTTTCATCTTTCATCTTTCCGCATTGTTTCATCTTTCATCTTTCCTCATTCTTTCATCTTTCATCTTTCCTCATTGTTTCATCTTTCATCTTTCCGCATTCTTTCATCTTTCATCTTTCCGCATTGTTTCATCTTTCATCTTTCCGCATTGTTTCATCTTTCATCTTTCCGCATTGTTTCATCTTTCATCTTTCCGCATTGTTTCATCTTTCATCTTTCCGCATTGTTTCATCCTTTCATCTTTCCGCATTGTTTCATCTTTCATCTTTCCGCATTGTTTCATCTTTCCGCATTGTTTCATCTTTCATCTTCCGCATTCTTTCATCTTTCATCTTTCCGCATTGTTTCATCTTTCATCTTTCCGCATTGTTTCATCTTTCATCTTTCCACATTGTTTCATCTTTCATATTTCCGCATTGTTTCATCCTTTCATCTTTCCGCATTCTTTCATCTTTCATCTTTCCGCATTGTTTCATCTTTCATCTTTCCGCATTGTTTCATCTTTCATCTTCCGCATTCTTTCATCTTTCATCTTTCCGCATTGTTTCATCTTTCATCTTTCATCTTTCATCTTTCCGCATTCTTTCATCTTTCATCTTTCCGCATTGTTTCATCTTTCATCTTTCCGCATTCTTTCATCTTTCATCTTTCCGCATTGTTTCATCTTTCATCTTTCCGCATTGTTTCATCTTTCATCTTTCCGCATTGTTTCATCTTTCATCTTTCCGCATTGTTTCATCTTTCATCTTCCGCATTCTTTCATCTTTCATCTTTCCGCATTGTTTCATCTTTCATCTTTCCGCATTTTTTCATCTTTCATCTTTCCGCATTGTTTCATCTTTCCGCAGTGTTTCATCTATCCGCATTGTTTCATCTTTCCGCATTGTTTCATCTTTCATCTTTCCGCATTGTTTCATCTTTCACCTTTCCGCATTCTTTCATCTTTCATCTATCCGCATTGTTTCATCTTTCATCTTTCCGCATTGTTTCATCCTTTCATCTTTCCGCATTCTTTCATCTTTCATCTTTCCGCATTGTTTCATCTTTCATCTCCCGCATTCTTTCATCTTTCATCTTTCCGCATTGTTTCATCTTTCATCTTTCCGCATTGTTTCATCTTTCATCTTTCCGCATTGTTTCATCTTTCATCTTTCCGCATTTTTTCATCTTTCATCTTTCCGCATTGTTTCATCTTTCCGCATTGTTTCATCTTTCCGCATTGTTTCATCTTTCCGCATTGTTTCATCTTTCCGCATTGTTTCATCTTTCCGCATTGTTTCATCTTTCATCTTTCCGCATTCTTTCATCTTTCATCTTTCCGCATTGTTTCATCTTTCATCTTTCCGCAATGTTTCATCTTTCATCTTTCCGCATTGTTTCATCTGTCATCTTTCCGCATTCTTTCATCTTTCATCTTTCCGCATTGTTTCACCTTTCATCTTTCCGCATTGTTTCATCTTTCATCTTCCGCATTCTTTCATCTTTCATCTTTCCGCATTGTTTCATCTTTCATCTTTCCGCATTTTTTCATCTTTCATCTTTCCGCATTGTTTCATCTTTCATCTTTCCGCATTGTTTCATCTTTCCGCATAGTTTCATCTTTCCGCATTGTTTCATCTTTCATCTTTCCGCATTTTTTCATCTTTCATCTTTCCGCATTGTTTCATCTTTCATCTTTCCGCATTCTTTCATCTTTCATCTTTCCGCATTGTTTCATCTTTCATCTTTCCGCATTGTTTCATCTTTCATCTTTCCGCATTGTTTCAGCTTTCATCTTTCCGCATTCTTTCATCTATCATCTTTCCGCATTGTTTCATCTTTCATCTTCCGCATTCTTTCATCTTTCATCTTTCCGCATTGTTTCATCTTTCATCTTTCCGCATTCTTTCATCTTTCATCTTTCCGCATTGTTTCATCTTTCATCTTTCCGCATTCTTTCATCTTTCATCTTTCCGCATTGTTTCATCTTTCATCTTTCCGCATTGTTTCATCTTTCATCTTTCCGCATTGTTTCATCTTTCCGCATTGTTTCATCTTTCATCTTCCGCATTCTTTCATCTTCCATCTTTCCGCATTGTGTCATCTTTCATCTTTCCGCATTGTTTCATCTTTCATCTTTCCGCATTGTTTAATCTTTCATCTTTCCGCATTGTTTCATCTTTCCGCATTGTTTCATCTTTCATCTTCCGCATTCTTTCATGTTTCATCTTTCCGAATTGTTTCATCTTTCATCTTTCATCTTTCATCTTTCCGCATTCTTTCATCTTTCATCTTTCCGCATTGTTTCATCTTTCATCTTTCCGCATTCTTTCATCTTTCATCTTTCCGCATTGTTTCATCTTTCATCTTTCCGCATTGTTTCATCTTTCCGCATTGTTTCATCTTTCCGCATTATTTCATCTTTCATCTTCCACATTCTTTCATCTTTCATCTTTCCGCATTGTTTCATCTTTCATATTTCCGCATTGTTTCATCCTTTCATCTTTCCGCATTCTTTCATCTTTCATCTTTCCGCATTGTTTCATCTTTCATCTTTCCGCATTGTTTCATCTTTCATCTTTCCGCATTGTTTCATCTTTCATCTTTCCGCATTGTTTCATCTTTCATCTTTCCGCATTGTTTCATCTTTCATCTTTCCGCATTGTTTCATCTTTCATCTTTCCGCATTGTTTCATCTTTCATCTTTCCGCATTGTTTCACCTTTCATCTTTCCGCATTCTTTCATCTTTCATCTTTCCGCATTGTTTCATCTTTCATCTTTCCGCATTCTTTCATCTTTCATCTTTCCGCATTGTTTCATCTTTCCGCATTGTTTCATCTTTCCGCATTGTTTCATCTTTCATCTTTCCGCATTGTTTCATCTTTCATCTTTCCGCATTGTTTCATCTTTCATCTTTCCGCAGTGTTTCATCTTTCCGCATTGTTTCATCTTTCCGCATTGTTTCATCTTTCATCTTTCCGCATTGTTTCATCTTTCATCTTTCCGCATTCTTTCATCTTTCATCTTTCCGCATTGTTTCATCTTTCATCTTTCCGCATTCTTTCATCTTTCATCTTTCCGCATTGTTTCATCTTTCATCTTTCCGCATTGTTTCATCTTTCATCTTCCGCATTCTTTTATCTTTCATCTTTCCGCATTCTTTCATCTTTCATCTTTCCGCATTCTTTCATCTTTCATCTTTCCGCATTGTTTCATTTTTCATCTTTCCGCATTGCTTCATCTTTCATCTTTCCGCATTGTTTCATCTTTCATCTTTCCGCATTCTTTCATCTTTCATCTTTCCGCATTGTTTCATCTTTCATCTTTCCGCATTGTTTCATCTTTCATCTTTCCGCATTGTTTCATCTTTCCGCATTGTTTCATCTTTCATCTTCCGCATTCTTTCATCTTTCATCTTTCCGCATTGTTTCATCTTTCATCTTTCCGCATTGTTTCATCTTTCATCTTCCGCATTCTTTCATCTTTCATCTTTCCGCATTGTTTCATCTTTCATCTTTCCGCATTTTTTCATCTTTCATCTTTCCGCATTGTTTCATCTTTCCGCATTGTTTCATCTTTCCGCATTGTTTCATCTTTCATCTTTCCGCATTCTTTCATCTTTCATCTTTCCGCATTGTTTCATCTTTCATATTTCCGCATTGTTTCATCCTTTCATCTTTCCGCATTTTTTCATCTTTCATCTTTCCGCATTGTTTCATCTTTCCGCATTGTTTCATCTTTCCGCATTCTTTCATCTTTCATCTTTTTAGCATTCTTTCATCTTTCATCTTTCCGCATTGTTTCATCTTTCATCTTTCCGCATTGTTTCATCTTTCATCTTTCCGCATTGTTTCATCTTTCATCTTTCCGCATTCTTTCATCTTTCATCTTTCCGCATTGTTTCATCTTTCATCTTTCCGCATTGTTTCATCTTTCATCTTTCCGCATTGTTTCATCTTTCCGCATTGTTTCATCTTTCATCTTCCGCATTCTTTCATCTTTCATCTTTCCGCATTGTTTCATCTTTCATCTTTCCGCATTGTTTCATCTTTCATCTTCCGCATTCTTTCATCTTTCATCTTTCCGCATTGTTTCATCTTTCATCTTTCCGCATTTTTTCATCTTTCATCTTTCCGCATTGTTTCATCTTTCCGCATTGTTTCATCTTTCCGCATTGTTTCATCTTTCCGCATTGTTTCATCTTTCATCTTCCGCATTCTTTCATCTTTCATCTTTCCGCATTGTTTCATCTTTCATATTTCCGCATTGTTTCATCCTTTCATCTTTCCGCATTCTTTCATCTTTCATCTTTCCGCATTGTTTCATCTTTCATCTTTCCGCATTGTTTCATCTTTCCGCATTGTTTCATCTTTCATCTTCCGCATTCTTTCATGTTTCATCTTTCCGCATTGTTTCATCTTTCATCTTTCATCTTTCATCTTTCCGCATTGTTTCATCTTTCATCTTTCCGCATTGTTTCATCTTTCATCTTTCCGCATTGTTTCATCTTGCATCTTCCGCATTCTTTCATCTTTCATCTTTCCGCATTCTTTCTTCTTTCATCTTTCCGCATTCTTTCATCATTCATCTTTCCGCATTGTTTCATCTTTCATCTTTCCGCATTGTTTCATCTTTCGTCTTCCGCATTCTTTCATCTTTCATCTTTCCGCATTGTTTCATCTTTCATCTTTCCGCATTGTTTCATCTTTCATTTTCCGCATTCTTTCATCTTTCATCTTTCCGCATTGTTTCATCTTTCATCTTTCCGCATTTTCTCATCTTTCATCTTTCCGCATTGTTTCATCTTTCCGCATTGTTTCATCTTTCATCTTTCCGCATTGTTTCATCTTTCATATTTCCGCATTGTTTCATCCTTTCATCTTTCCGCATTCTTTCATCTTTCATCTTTCCGCATTGTTTCATCTTTCATCTTCCGCATTCTTTCATCTTTCATCTTTCCGCATTGTTTCATCTTTCATCTTTCATCTTTCATCTTTCCGCATTCTTTCATCTTTCATCTTTCCGCATTGTTTCATCTTTCATCTTTCCGCATTCTTTCATCTTTCATCTTTCCGCATTGTTTCATCTTTCATCTTTCCGCATTGTTTCATCTTTCATCTTTCCGCATTGTTTCATCTTTCATCTTTCCGCATTGTTTCATCTTTCATCTTCCGCATTCTTTCATCTTTCATCTTTCCGCATTGTTTCATCTTTCATCTTTCCGCATTTTTTCATCTTTCATCTTTCCGCATTGTTTCATCTTTCCGCAGTGTTTCATCTATCCGCATTGTTTCATCTTTCCGCATTGTTTCATCTTTCATCTTTCCGCATTGTTTCATCTTTCACCTTTCCGCATTCTTTCATCTTTCATCTTTCCGCATTGTTTCATCCTTTCATCTTTCCGCATTCTTTCATCTTTCATCTTTCCGCATTGTTTCATCTTTCATCTTTCCGCATTGTTTCATCTTTCATCTTCCGCATTCTTTCATCTTTCATCTTTCCGCATTGTTTCATCTTTCATCTTTCCGCATTGTTTCATCTTTCATCTTTCCGCATTGTTTCATCTTTCATCTTTCCGCATTTTTTCATCTTTCATCTTTCCGCATTGTTTCATCTTTCCGCATTGTTTCATCTTTCCGCATTGTTTCATCTTTCCGCATTGTTTCATCTTTCATCTTTCCGCATTCTTTCATCTTTCATCTTTCCGCATTGTTTCATCTTTCATCTTTCCGCAATGTTTCATCTTTCATCTTTCCGCATTGTTTCATCCTTCCGCATTGTTTCATCTTTCCGCATTGTTTCATCTTTCCGCATTGTTTCATCTTTCCGCATTGTTTCATCTTTCCGCATTGTTTCATCTTTCCGCATTCTTTCATCTTTCATCTTTCCGCATTATTTCATCTTTCATCTTTCCGCATTGTTTCATCTTTCATCTTTCCGCATTGTTTCATCTTTCCGCATTGTTTCATCTTTCCGCATTGTTTCATCTTTCCGCATTGTTTCATCTTTCATCTTTCCGCATTCTTTCATCTTTCATCTTTCCGCATTGTTTCATCTTTCATCTTTCCGCAATGTTTCATCTTTCATCTTTCCGCATTGTTTCATCCTTCCGCATTGTTTCATCTTTCCGCATTGTTTCATCTTTCCGCATTGTTTCATCTTTCCGCATTGTTTCATCTTTCCGCATTGTTTCATCTTTCCGCATTGTTTCATCTTTCCGCATTGTTTCATCTTTCCGCATTGTTTCATCTTTCATCTTCCGCATTCTTTCATCTTTCATCTTTCCGCATTGTTTCATCTTTCATCTTTCCGCATTGTTTCATCTTTCATCTTTCCGCATTGTTTCATCTTTCATCTTTCCGCATTGTTTCATCCTTCATCTTTCCGCATTGTTTCATCTTTCATCTTCCGCATTCTTTCATCTTTCATCTTTCCGCATTGTTTCATCTTTCATCTTTCGGCATTGTTTCATCTTTAATCTTCCGCATTCTTTCATCTTTCATCTTTCCGCATTGTTTCATCTTTCATCTTTCCGCATTCTTTCATCTTTCATCTTTCCGCATTATTTCATCTTTCATCTTTCCGCATTTTTTCATCTTTCATCATTCCGCATTGTTTCATCTTTCATCTTTCCGCATTCTTTCATCTTTCATCTTTCCGCATTGTTTCATCTTTCATCTTTCCGCATTGTTTCATCTTTCATCTTTCCGCATTGTTTCATCTTTCCGCATAGTTTCATCTTTCCGCATTGTTTCATCTTTCATCTTTCCGCATTTTTTCATCTTTCATCTTTCCGCATTGTTTCATCTTTCATCTTTCCGCATTCTTTCATCTTTCATCTTTCCGCATTGTTTCATCTTTCATCTTTCCGCATTGTTTCATCTTTCATCTTTCCGCATTGTTTCAGCTTTCATCTTTCCGCATTCTTTCATCTTTCATCTTTCCGCATTGTTTCATCTTTCATCTTCCGCATTCTTTCATCTTTCATCTTTCCGCATTGTTTCATCTTTCATCTTTCCGCATTCTTTCATCTTTCATCTTTTTAGCATTCTTTCATCTTTCATCTTTCCGCATTGTTTCATCTTTCATCTTTCCGCATTGTTTCATCTTTCATCTTTCCGCATTGTTTCATCTTTCATCTTTCCGCATTGTTTCATCTTTCATCTTTCCGCATTGTTTCATCTTTCATCTTTCCGCATTCTTTCATCTTTCATCTTTCCGCATTGTTTCATCTTTCATCTTTCCGCATTGTTTCATCTTTCATCTTTCCGCATTGTTTCATCTTTCATCTTTCCGCATTGTTTCATCTTTCATCTTTCCGCCTTGTTTCATCTTTCATCTTTCCGCATTGTTTCATCTTTCATCTTTCCGCATTCTTTCATCTTTCATCTTTCCGCATTGTTTCATCTTTCATCTTTCCGCATTGTTTCATCTTTCATCTTTCCGCATTGTTTCATCTTTCATCTTTCCGCATTTTTTCATCTTTCATCTTTCCGCATTGTTTCATCTTTCCGCATTGTTTCATCTTTCCGCATTGTTTCATCTTTCATCTTTCCGCATTCTTTCATCTTTCATCTTTCCGCATTGTTTCATCTTTCATCTTTCCGCAATGTTTCATCTTTCATCTTTCCGCATTGTTTCATCCTTCCGCATTGTTTCATCTTTCCGCATTGTTTCATCTTTCCGCATTGTTTCATCTTTCCGCATTGTTTCATCTTTCCGCATTGTTTCATCTTTCATCTTCCGCATTCTTTCATCTTTCATCTTTCCGCATTGTTTCATCTTTCATCTTTCCGCATTGTTTCATCTTTCATCTTTCCGCATTGTTTCATCCTTCATCTTTCCGCATTGTTTCATCTTTCATCTTCCGCATTCTTTCATCTTTCATCTTTCCGCATTGTTTCATCTTTCATCTTTCCGCATTGTTTCATCTTTCATCTTCCGCATTCTTTCATCTTTCATCTTTCCGCATTGTTTCATCTTTCATCTTTCCGCAATCTTTCATCTTTCATCTTTCCGCATTATTTCATCTTTCATCTTTCCGCATTTTTTCATCTTTCATTTTTCCGCATTGTTTCATCTTTCATCTTTCCGCATTCTTTCATCTTTCATCTTTCCGAATTGTTTCATCTTTCATCTTTCCGCATTGTTTCATCTTTCATCTTTCCGCATTGTTTCATCTTTCATCTTTCCGCATTGTTTCATCTTTCATCTTCCGCATTCTTTCATCTTTCATCTTTCCGCATTGTTTCATCTTTCATCTTTCCGCATTTTTTCATCTTTCATCTTGCCGCATTGTTTCATCTTTCCGCAGTGTTTCATCTTTCCGCATTGTTTCATCTTTCCGCATTGTTTCATCTTTCATCTTTCCGCATTGTTTCATCTTTCATCTTTCCGCATTCTTTCAACTTTCATCTTTCCGCATTGTTTCATCTTTCATCTTTCCGCATTGTTTCATCCTTTCATCTTTCCGCATTCTTTCATCTTTCATCTTTCCGCATTGTTTCATCTTTCATCTTTCCGCATTGTTTCATATTTCATCTTTCCGCATTGTTTCATCTTTCCGCATTGTTTCATCTTTCATCTTTCCGCATTCTTTCATCTTTCATCTTTCCGCATTGTTTTATCTTTCATCTTTCCGCATTGTTTCATCCTTTCATCTTTCCGCATTCTTTCATCTTTCATCTTTCCGCATTGTTTCATCTTTCATCTTTCCGCATTGTTTCATCTTTCATCTTCCGCATTCTTTCATCTTTCATCTTTCCGCATTCTTTCATCTTTCATCTTTCCGCATTCTTTCATCTTTCATCTTTCCGCATTGTTTCATCTTTCATCTTACCGCAATGTTCCATCTTTCATCTTTCCGCATTGGTTCATCCTTCCGCATTGTTTCATCTTTCCGCATTGTTTCATCTTTCCGCATTGTTTCATCTTTCCGCATTGTTTCATCTTTCCGCATTGTTTCATCTTTCATCTTCCGCATTCTTTCATCTTTCATCTTTCCGCATTGTTTCATCTTTCATCTTTCCGCATTGTTTCATCTTTCATCTTTCCGCATTGTTTCATCCTTCATCTTTCCGCATTGTTTCATCTTTCATCTTCCGCATTCTTTCATCTTTCATCTTTCCGCATTGTTTAATCTTTCATCTTTCCGCATTGTTTCATCTTTCATCTTTCCGCATTGTTTCATCTTTCCGCATTGTTTCATCTTTCATCTTTCCGCATTTTTTCATCTTTCATCTTTCCGCATTGTTTCATCTTTCCGCATTGTTTCATCTTTCCGCATTGTTTCATCTTTCCGCATTGTTTCATCTTTCCGCATTGTTTCATCTTTCATCTTCCTCATTCTTTCATCTTTCATCTTTCCGCATTGTTTCATCTTACATCTTTCCGCATTGTTTCATCTTTCATCTTTCCGCATTGTTTCATCCTTCATCTTTCCGCATTGTTTCATCTTTCATCTTCCGCATTCTTTCATCTTTCATCTTTCCGCATTGTTTCATCTTTCATCTTTCCGCATTGTTTCATCTTTCATCTTCCGCATTCTTTCATCTTTCATCTTTCCGCATTGTTTCATCTTTCATCTTTCCGCATTCTTTCATCTTTCATCTTTCCGCATTATTTCATCTTTCATCTTTCCGCATTTTTTCATCTTTCATCTTTCCGCATTGTTTCATCTTTCCGCATTGTTTCATCTTTCCGCATTGTTTCATCTTTCCGCATTGTTTCATCTTTCCGCATTGTTTCATCTTTCCGCATTGTTTCATCTTTCCGCATTGTTTCATCTTTCATCTTTCCGCATTGTTTCATCTTTCATCTTTCCGCATTTAATCATCTTTCATCTTTCCGCATTGTTTCATCTTTCATCTTTTCGCATTGTTTCATCTTTCATCTTTCCGCATTGTTTCATCTTTCATCTTTCCGCATTGTTTCATCTTTCATCTTTCCGCATTGTTTCATCTTTCATCTTTCCGCATTGTTTCATCTTTCATCTTTCCGCATTGTTTCATCTTTCATCTTTCCGCATTGTTTCATCTTTCATCTTTCCGCATTCTTTCATCTTTCATCTTTCCGCATTGTTTCATCTTTCATCTTTCCGCATTCTTTCATCTTTCATCTTTCCGCATTGTTTCATCTTTCATCTTTCCGCATTGTTTCATCTTTCATCTTTCCGCATTGTTTCATCTTTCATCTTCCGCATTCTTTCATCTTTCATCTTTCCGCATTGTTTCATCTTTCATCTTTCCGCATTTTTTCATCTTTCATCTTTCCGCATTGTTTCATCTTTCCGCAGTGTTTCATCTTTCCGCATTGTTTCATCTTTCCGCATTGTTTCATCTTTCATCTTTCCGCATTGTTTCATCTTTCATCTTTCCGCATTCTTTCATCTTTCATCTTTCCGCATTGTTTCATCTTTCATCTTTCCGCATTGTTTCATCCTTTCATCTTTCCGCATTCTTTCATCTTTCATCTTTCCGCATTGTTTCATCTTTCATCTTTCCGCATTCTTTCATCTTTCATCTTTCCGCATTCTTTCATCTTTCATCTTTCCGCATTGTTTCATCTTTCATCTTTCCGCATTGTTTCATCTTTCATCTTTCCGCATTGTTTCATCTTTCATCTTTCCGCATTGTTTCATCTTTCATCTTTCCGCATTGTTTCATCTTTCCGCATAGTTTCATCTTTCCGCATTGTTTCATCTTTCATCTTTCCGCATTGTTTCATCTTTCATCTTTCCGCATTGTTTCATCTTTCATCTTTCCGCATTGTTTCATCTTTCATCTTTCCGCATTGTTTCATCTTTCATCTTTCCGCATTCTTTCATCTTTCATCTTTCCGCATTGCTTCATCTTTCCGCATTGTTTCATCTTTCATCTTTCCGCATTGTTTCATCTTTCATCTTTCCGCATTTTTTTATCTTTCATCTTTCCGCATTGTTTCATCTTTCCGCATTGTTTCATCTTTCATCTTTCCGCATTCTTTCATCTTTCATCTTTCCGCATTGTTTCATCTTTCATCTTTCCGCAATGTTTCATCTTTCATCTTTCCGCATTGTTTCATCCTTCCGCATTGTTTCATCTTTCCGCATTGTTTCATCTTTCCGCATTGTTTCATCTTTCCGCATTGTTTCATCTTTCCGCATTGTTTCATCTTTCCGCATTGTTTCATCTTTCCGCATTGTTTCATCTTTCATCTTCCGCATTCTTTCATCTTTCATCTTTCCGCATTGTTTCATCTTTCATCTTTCCGCATTGTTTCATCTTTCATCTTTCCGCATTGTTTCATCCTTCATCTTTCCGCATTGTTTCATCTTTCATCTTCCGCATTCTTTCATCTTTCATCTTTCCGCATTGTTTCATCTTTCATCTTTCCGCATTGTTTCATCTTTCATCTTCCGCATTCTTTCATCTTTCATCTTTCCGCATTGTTTCATCTTTCATCTTTCCGCATTCTTTCATCTTTCATCTTTCCGCATTATTTCATCTTTCATCTTTCCGCATTTTTTCATCTTTCATCTTTCCGCATTGTTTCATCTTTCCGCATTGTTTCATCTTTCCGCATTGTTTCATCTTTCCGCATTGTTTCATCTTTCCGCATTGTTTCATCTTTCCGCATTGTTTCATCTTTCCGCATTGTTTCATCTTTCCGCATTGTTTCATCTTTCCGCATTGTTTCATCTTTCCGCATTGTTTCATCTTTCCGCATTGTTTCATCTTTCCGCATTGTTTCATCTTTCCGCATTGTTTCATCTTTCCGCATTGTTTCATCTTTCCGCATTGTTTCATCTTTCCGCATTGTTTCATCTTTCCGCATTGTTTCATCTTTCCGCATTGTTTCATCTTTCCGCATTGTTTCATCTTTCCGCATTGTTTCATCTTTCCGCATTGTTTCATCTTTCCGCATTGTTTCATCTTTCCGCATTGTTTCATCTTCCCGCATTGTTTCATCTTTCCGCATTGTTTCATCTTTCATCTTTCCGCATTGTTTCATCTTTCATCTTTCCGCATTCTTTCATCTTTCATCTTTCCGCATTGTTTCATCTTTCATCTTTCCGCATTGTTTCATCCTTTCATCTTTCCGCATTCTTTCATCTTTCATCTTTCCGCATTGTTTCATCTTTCATCTTTCCGCATTGTATCATCTTTCATCTTCCGCATTCTTTCATCTTTCATCTTTCCGCATTCTTTCATCTTTCATCTTTCCGCATTCTTTCATCATTCATCTTTCCGCATTGTTTCATCTTTCATCTTTCCGCATTGTTTCATCTTTCATCTTTCCGCATTGTTTCATCTTTCATCTTTCCGCATTCTTTCATCTTTCATCTTTCCGCATTGTTTCATCTTTCATCTTTCCGCATTGTTTCATCTTTCATCTTTCCGCATTGTTTCATGTTTCCGCATTGTTTCATCTTTCATCTTCCGCATTCTTTCATCTTTCATCTTTCCGCATTGTTTCATCTTTCATCTTTCCGCATTGTTTCATCTTTCATCTTCCGCATTCTTTCATCTTTCATCTTTCCGCATTGTTTCATCTTTCATCTTTCCTTATTTTTTCATCTTTCATCTTTCCGCATTGTTTCATCTTTCCGCATTGTTTCATCTTTCCGCATTGTTTCATCTTTCATCTTTCCGCATTCTTTCATCTTTCATCTTTCCGCATTGTTTCATCTTTCATATTTCCGCATTGTTTCATCCTTTCATCTTTCCGCATTCTTTCATCTTTCATCTTTCCGCATTGTTTCATCTTTCATCTTTCCGCATTGTTTCATCTTTCATCTTTCCGCATTGTTTCATCTTTCATCTTTCCGCATTGTTTCATCTTTCATCTTTCCGCATTGTTTCATCTTTCATGTTCCGCATTCTTTCATCTTTCATCTTTCCGCATTGTTTCATCTTTCATCTTTCCGCATTTTTTCATCTTTCATCTTTCCGCATTGTTTCATCTTTCCGCAGTATTTCATCTATCCGCATTGTTTCATCTTTCCGCATAGTTTCATCTTTCATCTTTCCGCATTGTTTCATCTTTCACCTTTCCGCATTCTTTCATCTTTCATCTTTCCGCATTGTTTCATCTTTCATCTTTCCGCATTGTTTCATCCTTTCATCTTTCCGCATTCTTTCATCTTTCATCTTTCCGCATTGTTTCATCTTTCATCTTCCGCATTCTTTCATCTTTCATCTTTCCGCATTGTTTCATCTTTCATCTTTCCGCATTGTTTCATCTTTCATCTTTCCGCATTGTTTCATCTTTCATCTTTCCGCATTTTTTCATCTTTCATCTTTCCGCATTGTTTCATCTTTCCGCATTGTTTCATCTTTCATCTTTCCGCATTCTTTCATCTTTCATCTTTCCGCATTGTTTCATCTTTCACCTTTCCGCAATGTTTCATCTTTCATCTTTCCGCATTGTTTCATCTTTCATCTTTCCGCATTCTTTCATCTTTCATCTTTCCGCATTGTTTCATCTTTCATCTTTCCGCATTCTTTCATCTTTCATCTTTCCGCATTGTTTCATCTTTCATCTTTCCGCATTGTTTCATCTTTCCGCATTGTTTCATCTTTCATCTTTCCGCATTCTTTCATCTTTCATCTTTCCGCATTCTTTCATCTATCATCTTTCCGCATTGTTTCATCTTTCATCTTTCCGCATTCTTTCATCTTTCATCTTTCCGCATTGTTTCATCTTTCATCTTTCCGCATTGTTTCATCTTTCATCTTTCCGCATTGTTTCATCTTTCATCTTTCCGCATTGTTTCATCTTTCCGCAGTGTTTCATCTATACGCATTGTTTCATCTTTCCGCATTGTTTCATCTTTCATCTTTCCGCATTGTTTCATCTTTCACCTTTCCGCATTCTTTCATCTTTCATCTTTCCGCATTGTTTCATCTTTCATCTTTCCGCATTGTTTCATCCTTTCATCTTTCCGCATTCTTTCATCTTTCATCTTTCCGCATTGTTTCATCTTTCATCTTCCGCATTCTTTCATGTTTCATCTTTCCGCATTGTTTCATCTTTCATCTTTCCGCATTGTTTCATCTTTCATCTTTCCGCATTGTTTCATCTTTCATCTTTCCGCATTTTTTCATCTTTCATCTTTCCGCATTGTTTCATCTTTCCGCATTGTTTCATCTTTCCGCATTGTTTCATCTTTCATCTTTCCGCATTCTTTCATTTTTCATCTTTCCGCATTGTTTCATCTTTCATCTTTCCGCATTGTTTCATCTTTCCGCATAGTTTCATCTTTCATCTTTCCGCATTGTTTCATCTTTCACCTTTCCGCATTCTTTCATCTTTCATCTTTCCGCATTGTTTCATCTTTCATCTTTCCGCATTGTTTCATCCTTTCATCTTTCCGCATTCTTTCATCTTTCATCTTTCCGCATTGTTTCATCTTTCATCTTCCGCATTCTTTCATCTTTCATCTTTCCGCATTGTTTCATCTTTCATCTTTCCGCATTGTTTCATCTTTCATCTTTCCGCATTGTTTCATCTTTCATCTTTCCGCATTTTTTCATCTTTCATCTTTCCGCATTGTTTCATCTTTCCGCATTGTTTCATCTTTCATCTTTCCGCATTCTTTCATCTTTCATCTTTCCGCATTGTTTCATCTTTCACCTTTCCGCAATGTTTCATCTTTCATCTTTCCGCATTGTTTCATCTTTCATCTTTCCGCATTCTTTCATCTTTCATCTTTCCGCATTGTTTCATCTTTCATCTTTCCGCATTCTTTCATCTTTCATCTTTCCGCATTGTTTCATCTTTCATCTTTCCGCATTGTTTCATCTTTCCGCATTGTTTCATCTTTCATCTTTCCGCATTCTTTCATCTTTCATCTTTCCGCATTCTTTCATCTATCATCTTTCCGCATTGTTTCATCTTTCCGCATAGTTTCATCTTTCCGCATTGTTTCATCTTTCATCTTTCCGCATTGTTTCATCCTTTCATCTTTCCGCATTCTTTCATCTTTCATCTTTCCGCATTGTTTCATCTTTCATCTTCCGCATTCTTTCATCTTTCATCTTTCCGCATTGTTTCATCTTTCACCTTTCCGCATTCTTTCATCTTTCATCTTTCCGCATTGTTTCATCTTTCATCTTTCCGCATTCTTTCATCTTTCATCTTTCCGCATTGTTTCATCTTTCCGCATTGTTTCATCTTTCCGCATTGTTTCATCTTTCCGCATTGTTTCATCTTTCCGCATTGTTTCATCTTTCCGCATTGTTTCATCTTTCCGCATTGTTTCATCTTTCATCTTTCCGGATTGTTTCATCTTTCATCTTTCCGCATTTAATCATCTTTCATCTTTCCGCATTGTTTCATCTTTCATCTTTTCGCATTGTTTCATCTTTCATCTTTCCGCATTGTTTCATCTTTCATCTTTCCGCATTGTTTCATCTTTCATCTTTCCGCATTGTTTCATCTTTCATCTTTCCGCATTGTTTCATCTTTCATCTTTCCGCATTGTTTCATCTTTCATCTTTCCGCATTGTTTCATCTTTCATCTTTCCGCATTCTTTCATCTTTCATCTTTCCGCATTGTTTCATCTTTCATCTTTCCGCATTCTTTCATCTTTCATCTTTCCGCATTGTTTCATCTTTCATCTTTCCGCATTGTTTCATCTTTCATCTTTCCGCATTGTTTCATCTTTCATCTTTCCGCATTGTTTCATCTTTCATCTTCCGCATTCTTTCATCTTTCATCTTTCCGCATTGTTTCATCTTTCATCTTTCCGCATTTTTTCATCTTTCATCTTTCCGCATTGTTTCATCTTTCCGCAGTGTTTCATCTTTCCGCATTGTTTCATCTTTCCGCATTGTTTCATCTTTCATCTTTCCGCATTGTTTCATCTTTCATCTTTCCGCATTCTTTCATCTTTCATCTTTCCGCATTGTTTCATCTTTCATCTTTCCGCATTGTTTCATCCTTTCATCTTTCCGCATTCTTTCATCTTTCATCTTTCCGCATTGTTTCATCTTTCATCTTTCCGCATTCTTTCATCTTTCATCTTTCCGCATTCTTTCATCTTTCATCTTTCCGCATTGTTTCATCTTTCATCTTTTCGCATTGTTTCATCTTTCATCTTTCCGCATTGTTTCATCTTTCATCTTTCCGCATTGTTTCATCTTTCATCTTTCCGCATTGTTTCATCTTTCCGCATAGTTTCATCTTTCCGCATTGTTTCATCTTTCATCTTTCCGCATTGTTTCATCTTTCATCTTTCCGCATTGTTTCATCTTTCATCTTTCCGCATTGTTTCATCTTTCATCTTTCCGCATTGTTTCATCTTTCATCTTTCCGCATTCTTTCATCTTTCATCTTTCCGCATTGCTTCATCTTTCCGCATTGTTTCATCTTTCATCTTTCCGCATTGTTTCATCTTTCATCTTTCCGCATTTTTTTATCTTTCATCTTTCCGCATTGTTTCATCTTTCCGCATTGTTTCATCTTTCATCTTTCCGCATTCTTTCATCTTTCATCTTTCCGCATTGTTTCATCTTTCATCTTTCCGCAATGTTTCATCTTTCATCTTTCCGCATTGTTTCATCCTTCCGCATTGTTTCATCTTTCCGCATTGTTTCATCTTTCCGCATTGTTTCATCTTTCCGCATTGTTTCATCTTTCCGCATTGTTTCATCTTTCCGCATTGTTTCATCTTTCCGCATTGTTTCATCTTTCATCTTCCGCATTCTTTCATCTTTCATCTTTCCGCATTGTTTCATCTTTCATCTTTCCGCATTGTTTCATCTTTCATCTTTCCGCATTGTTTCATCCTTCATCTTTCCGCATTGTTTCATCTTTCATCTTCCGCATTCTTTCATCTTTCATCTTTCCGCATTGTTTCATCTTTCATCTTTCCGCATTGTTTCATCTTTCATCTTCCGCATTCTTTCATCTTTCATCTTTCCGCATTGTTTCATCTTTCATCTTTCCGCATTCTTTCATCTTTCATCTTTCCGCATTATTTCATCTTTCATCTTTCCGCATTTTTTCATCTTTCATCTTTCCGCATTGTTTCATCTTTCCGCATTGTTTCATCTTTCCGCATTGTTTCATCTTTCCGCATTGTTTCATCTTTCCGCATTGTTTCATCTTTCCGCATTGTTTCATCTTTCCGCATTGTTTCATCTTTCCGCATTGTTTCATCTTTCCGCATTGTTTCATCTTTCCGCATTGTTTCATCTTTCCGCATTGTTTCATCTTTCCGCATTGTTTCATCTTTCCGCATTGTTTCATCTTTCCGCATTGTTTCATCTTTCCGCATTGTTTCATCTTTCCGCATTGTTTCATCTTTCCGCATTGTTTCATCTTTCCGCATTGTTTCATCTTTCCGCATTGTTTCATCTTTCCGCATTGTTTCATCTTTCCGCATTGTTTCATCTTTCCGCATTGTTTCATCTTTCCGCATTGTTTCATCTTTCATCTTTCCGCATTGTTTCATCTTTCATCTTTCCGCATTCTTTCATCTTTCATCTTTCCGCATTGTTTCATCTTTCATCTTTCCGCATTGTTTCATCCTTTCATCTTTCCGCATTCTTTCATCTTTCATCTTTCCGCATTGTTTCATCTTTCATCTTTCCGCATTGTATCATCTTTCATCTTCCGCATTCTTTCATCTTTCATCTTTCCGCATTCTTTCATCTTTCATCTTTCCGCATTCTTTCATCATTCATCTTTCCGCATTGTTTCATCTTTCATCTTTCCGCATTGTTTCATCTTTCATCTTTCCGCATTGTTTCATCTTTCATCTTTCCGCATTCTTTCATCTTTCATCTTTCCGCATTGTTTCATCTTTCATCTTTCCGCATTGTTTCATCTTTCATCTTTCCGCATTGTTTCATGTTTCCGCATTGTTTCATCTTTCATCTTCCGCATTCTTTCATCTTTCATCTTTCCGCATTGTTTCATCTTTCATCTTTCCGCATTGTTTCATCTGTCATCTTCCGCATTCTTTCATCTTTCATCTTTCCGCATTGTTTCATCTTTCATCTTTCCTTATTTTTTCATCTTTCATCTTTCCGCATTGTTTCATCTTTCCGCATTGTTTCATCTTTCCGCATTGTTTCATCTTTCATCTTTCCGCATTCTTTCATCTTTCATCTTTCCGCATTGTTTCATCTTTCATATTTCCGCATTGTTTCATCCTTTCATCTTTCCGCATTCTTTCATCTTTCATCTTTCCGCATTGTTTCATCTTTCATCTTTCCGCATTGTTTCATCTTTCATCTTTCCGCATTGTTTCATCTTTCATCTTTCCGCATTGTTTCATCTTTCATCTTTCCGCATTCTTTCATCTTTCATGTTCCGCATTCTTTCATCTTTCATCTTTCCGCATTGTTTCATCTTTCATCTTTCCGCATTTTTTCATCTTTCATCTTTCCGCATTGTTTCATCTTTCCGCAGTATTTCATCTATCCGCATTGTTTCATCTTTCCGCATAGTTTCATCTTTCATCTTTCCGCATTGTTTCATCTTTCACCTTTCCGCATTCTTTCATCTTTCATCTTTCCGCATTGTTTCATCTTTCATCTTTCCGCATTGTTTCATCCTTTCATCTTTCCGCATTCTTTCATCTTTCATCTTTCCGCATTGTTTCATCTTTCATCTTCCGCATTCTTTCATCTTTCATCTTTCCGCATTGTTTCATCTTTCATCTTTCCGCATTGTTTCATCTTTCATCTTTCCGCATTGTTTCATCTTTCATCTTTCCGCATTTTTTCATCTTTCATCTTTCCGCATTGTTTCATCTTTCCGCATTGTTTCATGTTTCATCTTTCCGCATTCTTTCATCTTTCATCTTTCCGCATTGTTTCATCTTTCACCTTTCCGCAATGTTTCATCTTTCATCTTTCCGCATTGTTTCATCTTTCATCTTTCCGCATTCTTTCATCTTTCATCTTTCCGCATTGTTTCATCTTTCATCTTTCCGCATTCTTTCATCTTTCATCTTTCCGCATTGTTTCATCTTTCATCTTTCCGCATTGTTTCATCTTTCCGCATTGTTTCATCTTTCATCTTTCCGCATTCTTTCATCTTTCATCTTTCCGCATTCTTTCATCTATCATCTTTCCGCATTGTTTCATCTTTCATCTTTCCGCATTCTTTCATCTTTCATCTTTCCGCATTGTTTCATCTTTCATCTTTCCGCATTGTTTCATCTTTCATCTTTCCGCATTGTTTCATCTTTCATCTTTCCGCATTGTTTCATCTTTCATCTTCCGCATTCTTTCATCTTTCATCTTTCCGCATTGTTTCATCTTTCATCTTTCCGCATTGTTTCATCTTTCATCTTTCCGCATTGTTTCATCTTTCATCTTTCCGCATTGTTTCATCTTTCATCTTTCCGCATTGTTTCATCTTTCATCTTTCCGCATTGTTTCATCTTTCCGCAGTGTTTCATCTATCCGCATTGTTTCATCTTTCCGCATTGTTTCATCTTTCATCTTTCCGCATTGTTTCATCTTTCACCTTTCCGCATTCTTTCATCTTTCATCTTTCCGCATTGTTTCATCTTTCATCTTTCCGCATTGTTTCATCCTTTCATCTTTCCGCATTCTTTCATCTTTCATCTTTCCGCATTGTTTCATCTTTCATCTTCCGCATTCTTTCATGTTTCATCTTTCCGCATTGTTTCATCTTTCATCTTTCCGCATTGTTTCATCTTTCATCTTTCCGCATTGTTTCATCTTTCATCTTTCCGCATTTTTTCATCTTTCATCTTTCCGCATTGTTTCATCTTTCATCTTTCCGCATTGTTTCATCCTTTCATCTTTCCGCATTGTTTCATCTTTCATCTTTCCGCATTGTTTCATCTTTCATCTTCCGCATTCTTTCATCTTTCATCTTTCCGCATTGTTTCATCTTTCATCTTTCCGCATTGTTTCATCTTTCATCTTTCCGCATTGTTTCATCTTTCATCTTTCCGCATTGTTTCATCTTTCATCTTTCCGCATTGTTTCATCTTTCATCTTTCCGCATTGTTTCATCTTTCCGCATAGTTTCATCTTTCCGCATTGTTTCATCTTTCATCTTTCCGCATTTTTTCATCTTTCATCTTTCCGCATTGTTTCATCTTTCATCTTTCCGCATTCTTTCATCTTTCATCTTTCCGCATTGTTTCATCTTTCATCTTTCCGCATTGTTTCATCTTTCATCTTTCCGCATTGTTTCAGCTTTCATCTTTCCGCATTCTTTCATCTTTCATCTTTCCGCATTGTTTCATCTTTCATCTTCCGCATTCTTTCATCTTTCATCTTTCCGCATTGTTTCATCTTTCATCTTTCCGCATTCTTTCATCTTTCATCTTTCCGCATTCTTTCATCTTTCATCTTTCCGCATTGTTTCATCTTTCATCTTTCCGCATTGTTTCATCTTTCATCTTTCCGCATTGTTTCATCTTTCATCTTTCCGCATTCTTTCATCTTTCATCTTTCCGCATTGTTTCATCTTTCATCTTTCCGCATTGTTTCATCTTTCATCTTCCCGCATTGTTTCATCTTTCCGCATTGTTTCATCTTTCATCTTCCACATTCTTTCATCTTTCATCTTTCCGCATTGTTTCATCTTTCATCTTCCGCATTCTTTCATCTTTCATCTTTCCGCATTGTTTCATCTTTCATCTTTCCGCATTGTTTCATCTTTCATCTTTCCGCATTGTTTCATCTTTCATCTTTCCGCATTGTTTCATCTTTCATCTTTCCGCATTTTTTCATCTTTCATCTTTCCGCATTGTTTCATCTTTCCGCATTGTTTCATCTTTCCGCATTGTTTCATCTTTCCGCATTGTTTCATCTTTCCGCATTGTTTCATCTTTCCGCATTGTTTCATCTTTCATCTTCCGCATTCTTTCATCTTTCATCTTTCCGCATTGTTTCATCTTTCATATTTCCGCATTGTTTCATCCTTTCATCTTTCCGCATTCTTTCATCTTTCATCTTTCCGCATTGTTTCATCTTTCATCTTCCCGCATTGTGTCATCTTTCCGCAATGTTTCATCTTTCATCTTCCGCATTCTTTCATGTTTCATCTTTCCGCATTGTTTCATCTTTCATCTTTCCGCATTCTTTCATCTTTCATCTTTCCGCATTGTTTCATCTTTCATCTTTCCGCATTGTTTCATCTTTCATCTTTCCGCATTGTTTCATCTTTCATCTTTCCGCATTGTTTCATCTTTCATCTTCCGCATTCTTTCATCTTTCATCTTTCCGCATTCTTTCATCTTTCATCTTTCCGCATTGTTTCATCTTTCATCTTTCCGCATTGTTTCATCTTTCATCTTTCCGCATTCTTTCATCTTTCATCTTTCCGCATTCTTTCATCTTTCATCTTTACGCATTCTTTCATCTTTCATCTTTCCGCATTCTTTCATCTTTCATCTTTCCGCATTGTTTCATCTTTCATCTTTCCGCATTGTTTCATCTTTCATCTTTCCGCATTGTTTCATCTTTCATCTTTCCGCATTGTTTCATCTTTCCGCATTGTTTCATCTTTCATCTTTCCGCATTGTTTCATCTTTCATCTTTCCGCATTGTTTCATCTTTCATCTTCCGCATTCTTTCATCTTTCATTTTTCCGCATTTTTTCATCTTTCATCTTTCCGCATTGTTTCATCTTTCATCTTCCGCATTCTTTCATCTTTCATCTTTCCGCATTGTTTCATCTTTCATCTTTCCGCATTTTTTCATCTTTCATCTTTCCGCATTGTTTCATCTTTCCGCATTGTTTCATCTTTCCGCATTGTTTCATCTTTCCGCATTGTTTCATCTTTCCGCATTGTTTCATCTTTCATCTTTCCGCATTCTTTCATCTTTCATCTTTCCGCATTGTTTCATCTTTCATATTTCCGCATTGTTTCATCCTTTCATCTTTCCGCATTCTTTCATATTTCATCTTTCCGCACTGTTTCATCTTTCATCTTTCCGCATTGTTTCATCTTTCATCTTCCGCATTCTTTCATCTTTCATCTTTCCGCATTGTTTCATCTTTCATCTTGCCGCATTGTTTCATCTTTCATCTTCCGCATTCTTTCATCTTTCATCTTTCCGCATTGTTTCATCTTTCATCTTTCCGCATTTTTTCATCTTTCATCTTTCCGCATTGTTTCATCTTTCCGCATTGTTTGATCTTTCCGCATTGTTTCATCTTTCATCTTTCCGCATTGTTTCATCTTTCACCTTTCCGCATTCTTTCATCTTTCATCTTTCCGCATTGTTTCATCTTTCATCTTTCCGCATTGTTTCATCCTTTCATCTTTCCGCATTCTTTCATCTTTCATCTTTCCGCATTGTTTCATCTTTCATCTTCCGCATTCTTTCATCTTTCATCTTTCCGCATTGTTTCATCTTTCATCTTTCCGCATTGTTTCATCTTTCATCTTTCCGCATTGTTTCATCTTTCATCTTTCCGCATTTTTTCATCTTTCATCTTTCCGCATTGTTTCATCTTTCCGCATTGTTTCATCTTTCATCTTTCCGCATTCTTTCATTTTTCATCTTTCCGCATTGTTTCATCTTTCATCTTTCCGCAATGTTTCATCTTTCATCTTTCCGCATTATTTCATCTTTCATCTTTCCGCATCGTTTCATCTTTCATCTTTCCGCATTGTTTCATCTTTCATCTTTCCTCATTCTTTCATCTTTCATCTTTCCTCATTGTTTCATCTTTCATCTTTCCGCATTGTTTCATCTTTCATCTTTCCGCATTATTTCATCTTTCATCTTTCCGCATCGTTTCATCTTTCATCTTTCCGCATTGTTTCATCTTTCATCTTTCCTCATTCTTTCATCTTTCATCTTTCCTCATTGTTTCATCTTTCATCTTTCCGCATTCTTTCATCTTTCATCTTTCCGCATTGTTTCATCTTTCATCTTTCCGCATTGTTTCATCTTTCATCTTTCCGCATTGTTTCATCTTTCATCTTTCCGCATTGTTTCATCTTTCATCTTTCCGCATTGTTTCATCCTTTCATCTTTCCGCATTGTTTCATCTTTCATCTTTCCGCATTGTTTCATCTTTCCGCATTGTTTCATCTTTCATCTTCCGCATTCTTTCATCTTTCATCTTTCCGCATTGTTTCATCTTTCATCTTTCCGCATTGTTTCATCTTTCATCTTTCCACATTGTTTCATCTTTCATATTTCCGCATTGTTTCATCCTTTCATCTTTCCGCATTCTTTCATCTTTCATCTTTCCGCATTGTTTCATCTTTCATCTTTCCGCATTGTTTCATCTTTCATCTTCCGCATTCTTTCATCTTTCATCTTTCCGCATTGTTTCATCTTTCATCTTTCATCTTTCATCTTTCCGCATTCTTTCATCTTTCATCTTTCCGCATTGTTTCATCTTTCATCTTTCCGCATTCTTTCATCTTTCATCTTTCCGCATTGTTTCATCTTTCATCTTTCCGCATTGTTTCATCTTTCATCTTTCCGCATTGTTTCATCTTTCATCTTTCCGCATTGTTTCATCTTTCATCTTCCGCATTCTTTCATCTTTCATCTTTCCGCATTGTTTCATCTTTCATCTTTCCGCATTTTTTCATCTTTCATCTTTCCGCATTGTTTCATCTTTCCGCAGTGTTTCATCTATCCGCATTGTTTCATCTTTCCGCATTGTTTCATCTTTCATCTTTCCGCATTGTTTCATCTTTCACCTTTCCGCATTCTTTCATCTTTCATCTATCCGCATTGTTTCATCTTTCATCTTTCCGCATTGTTTCATCCTTTCATCTTTCCGCATTCTTTCATCTTTCATCTTTCCGCATTGTTTCATCTTTCATCTCCCGCATTCTTTCATCTTTCATCTTTCCGCATTGTTTCATCTTTCATCTTTCCGCATTGTTTCATCTTTCATCTTTCCGCATTGTTTCATCTTTCATCTTTCCGCATTTTTTCATCTTTCATCTTTCCGCATTGTTTCATCTTTCCGCATTGTTTCATCTTTCCGCATTGTTTCATCTTTCCGCATTGTTTCATCTTTCCGCATTGTTTCATCTTTCCGCATTGTTTCATCTTTCATCTTTCCGCATTCTTTCATCTTTCATCTTTCCGCATTGTTTCATCTTTCATCTTTCCGCAATGTTTCATCTTTCATCTTTCCGCATTGTTTCATCTGTCATCTTTCCGCATTCTTTCATCTTTCATCTTTCCGCATTGTTTCACCTTTCATCTTTCCGCATTGTTTCATCTTTCATCTTCCGCATTCTTTCATCTTTCATCTTTCCGCATTGTTTCATCTTTCATCTTTCCGCATTTTTTCATCTTTCATCTTTCCGCATTGTTTCATCTTTCATCTTTCCGCATTGTTTCATCTTTCCGCATAGTTTCATCTTTCCGCATTGTTTCATCTTTCATCTTTCCGCATTTTTTCATCTTTCATCTTTCCGCATTGTTTCATCTTTCATCTTTCCGCATTCTTTCATCTTTCATCTTTCCGCATTGTTTCATCTTTCATCTTTCCGCATTGTTTCATCTTTCATCTTTCCGCATTGTTTCAGCTTTCATCTTTCCGCATTCTTTCATCTATCATCTTTCCGCATTGTTTCATCTTTCATCTTCCGCATTCTTTCATCTTTCATCTTTCCGCATTGTTTCATCTTTCATCTTTCCGCATTCTTTCATCTTTCATCTTTCCGCATTGTTTCATCTTTCATCTTTCCGCATTCTTTCATCTTTCATCTTTCCGCATTGTTTCATCTTTCATCTTTCCGCATTGTTTCATCTTTCATCTTTCCGCATTGTTTCATCTTTCCGCATTGTTTCATCTTTCATCTTCCGCATTCTTTCATCTTCCATCTTTCCGCATTGTGTCATCTTTCATCTTTCCGCATTGTTTCATCTTTCATCTTTCCGCATTGTTTAATCTTTCATCTTTCCGCATTGTTTCATCTTTCCGCATTGTTTCATCTTTCATCTTCCGCATTCTTTCATGTTTCATCTTTCCGAATTGTTTCATCTTTCATCTTTCATCTTTCATCTTTCCGCATTCTTTCATCTTTCATCTTTCCGCATTGTTTCATCTTTCATCTTTCCGCATTCTTTCATCTTTCATCTTTCCGCATTGTTTCATCTTTCATCTTTCCGCATTGTTTCATCTTTCCGCATTGTTTCATCTTTCCGCATTATTTCATCTTTCATCTTCCACATTCTTTCATCTTTCATCTTTCCGCATTGTTTCATCTTTCATATTTCCGCATTGTTTCATCCTTTCATCTTTCCGCATTCTTTCATCTTTCATCTTTCCGCATTGTTTCATCTTTCATCTTTCCGCATTGTTTCATCTTTCATCTTTCCGCATTGTTTCATCTTTCATCTTTCCGCATTGTTTCATCTTTCATCTTTCCGCATTGTTTCATCTTTCATCTTTCCGCATTGTTTCATCTTTCATCTTTCCGCATTGTTTCATCTTTCATCTTTCCGCATTGTTTCACCTTTCATCTTTCCGCATTCTTTCATCTTTCATCTTTCCGCATTGTTTCATCTTTCATCTTTCCGCATTCTTTCATCTTTCATCTTTCCGCATTGTTTCATCTTTCCGCATTGTTTCATCTTTCCGCATTGTTTCATCTTTCATCTTTCCGCATTGTTTCATCTTTCATCTTTCCGCATTGTTTCATCTTTCATCTTTCCGCAGTGTTTCATCTTTCCGCATTGTTTCATCTTTCCGCATTGTTTCATCTTTCATCTTTCCGCATTGTTTCATCTTTCATCTTTCCGCATTCTTTCATCTTTCATCTTTCCGCATTGTTTCATCTTTCATCTTTCCGCATTCTTTCATCTTTCATCTTTCCGCATTGTTTCATCTTTCATCTTTCCGCATTGTTTCATCTTTCATCTTCCGCATTCTTTTATCTTTCATCTTTCCGCATTCTTTCATCTTTCATCTTTCCGCATTCTTTCATCTTTCATCTTTCCGCATTGTTTCATTTTTCATCTTTCCGCATTGCTTCATCTTTCATCTTTCCGCATTGTTTCATCTTTCATCTTTCCGCATTCTTTCATCTTTCATCTTTCCGCATTGTTTCATCTTTCATCTTTCCGCATTGTTTCATCTTTCATCTTTCCGCATTGTTTCATCTTTCCGCATTGTTTCATCTTTCATCTTCCGCATTCTTTCATCTTTCATCTTTCCGCATTGTTTCATCTTTCATCTTTCCGCATTGTTTCATCTTTCATCTTCCGCATTCTTTCATCTTTCATCTTTCCGCATTGTTTCATCTTTCATCTTTCCGCATTTTTTCATCTTTCATCTTTCCGCATTGTTTCATCTTTCCGCATTGTTTCATCTTTCCGCATTGTTTCATCTTTCATCTTTCCGCATTCTTTCATCTTTCATCTTTCCGCATTGTTTCATCTTTCATATTTCCGCATTGTTTCATCCTTTCATCTTTCCGCATTCTTTCATCTTTCATCTTTCCGCATTGTTTCATCTTTCCGTATTGTTTCATCTTTCCGCATTGTTTCATCTTTCATCTTCCGCATTCTTTCATCTTTCATCTTTCCGCATTGTTTCATCTTTCATCTTTCATCTTTCATCTTTCCGCATTCTTTCATCTTTCATCTTTCCGCATTGTTTCATCTTTCATCTTTCCGCATTGTTTCATCTTTCATCTTTCCGCATTGTTTCATCTTTCATCTTTCCGCATTGTTTCATCTTTCATCTTTCCGCATTGTTTCATCTTTCATCTTTCCGCATTGTTTCATCTTTCATCTTCCGCATTCTTTCATCTTTCATCTTTCCGCATTGTTTCATCTTTCATCTTTCCGCATTTTTTCATCTTTCATCTTTCCGCATTGTTTCATCTTTCCGCAGTGTTTCATCTATCCACATTGTTTCATCTTTCCGCATTGTTTCATCTTTCATCTTTCCGCATTGTTTCATCTTTCACCTTTCCGAATTCTTTCATCTTTCATCTTTCCGCATTGTTTCATCTTTCATCTTTCCGCATTCTTTCATCTTTCATCTTTCCGCAATGTTTCATCTTTCATCTTTCCGCATTGTTTCATCCTTCCGCATTGTTTCATCTTTCCGCATTGTTTCATCTTTCCGCATTGTTTCATCTTTCCGCATTGTTTCATCTTTCCGCATTGCTTCATCTTTCATCTTCCGCATTCTTTCATCTTTCATCTTTCCGCATTGTTTCATCTTTCATCTTTCCGCATTGTTTCATCTTTCATCTTTCCGCATTGTTTCATCCTTCATCTTTCCGCATTGTTTCATCTTTCATCTTCCGCATTCTTTCATCTTTCATCTTTCCGCATTGTTTCATCTTTCATCTTTCCGCATTGTTTCATCTTTCATCTTCCGCATTCTTTCATCTTTCATCTTTTCGCATTGTTTCATCTTTCATCTTTCCGCATTCTTTCATCTTTCATCTTTCCGCATTATTTCATCTTTCATCTTTCCGCATTTTTTCATCTTTCATCTTTCCGCATTGTTTCATCTTTCCGCATTGTTTCATCTTTCCGCATTGTTTCATCTTTCCGCATTGTTTCATCTTTCCGCATTGTTTCATCTTTCCGCATTGTTTCATCTTTCATCTTTCCGCATTGTTTCATCTTTCATCTTTCCGCATTTAATCATCTTTCATCTTTCCGCATTGTTTCATCTTTCATCTTTTCGCATTGTTTCATCTTTCGTCTTTCCGCATTGTTTCATCTTTCATCTTTCCGCATTGTTTCATCTTTCATCTTTCCGCATTGTTTCATCTTTCATCTTTCCGCATTGTTTCATCTTTCATCTTTCTGCATCGTTTCATCTTTCATCTTTCCGCATTGTTTCATCTTTCATCTTTCCGCATTCTTTCATCTTTCATCTTTCCGCATTGTTTCATCTTTCATCTTTCCGCATTGTTTCATCTTTCATCTTTCCGCATTGTTTCATCTTTCCGCATTGTTTCATCTTTCCGCATTGTTTCATCTTTCATCTTTCCGCATTTTTTCATCTTTCATCTTTCCGCATTGTTTCATCTTTCATCTTTCCGCATTCTTCCATCTTTCATCTTTCCGCATTGTTTCATCTTTCATCTTTCCGCATTGTTTCATCTTTCATCTTTCCGCATTGTTTCATCTTTCATCTTTCCGCATTCTTTCATCTTTCATCTTTCCGCATTGTTTCATCTTTCATCTTTCCGCATTGTTTCATCTTTCATCTTTCCGCATTGTTTCATCTTTCATCTTCCGCATTCTTTCATCTTTCATCTTTCCGCATTGTTTCATCTTTCATCTTTCCGCATTCTTTCATCTTTCATCTTTCCGCATTGTTTCATCTTTCATCTTTCATCTATCCGCATTGTTTCATCTTTCATCTTCCGCATTCTTTCATCTTTCATCTTTCCGCATTGTTTCATCTTTCATCTTTCCGCATTCTTTCATCTTTCATCTTTCCGCATTGTTTCATCTTTCATCTTTCCGCATTCTTTCATCTTTCATCTTTCCGCATTGTTTCTTCTTTCATCTTTCCGCATTGTTTCATATTTCATCTTTCCGCATTGTTTCATCTTTCATCTTTCCGCATTCTTTCATCTTTCATCTTTCCGCATTGTTTCATCTTTCATCTTTCCGCATTGTTTCATCTTTCATCTTCCGCATTCTTTCATCTTTTATCTTTCCGCATTGTTTCATCTTTCATCTTTCCGCATTGTTTCATCTTTCATCTTCCCGCATTGTTTCATCTTTCATCTTTCCGCATTCTTTCATCTTTCATCTTTCCGCATTGTTTCATCTTTCATCTTTCCGCATTGTTTCATCTTTCATCTTCCGCATTCTTTCATCTTTCATCTTTCCGCATTGTTTCATCTTTCATCTTTCCGCATTGTTTCATCTTTCATCTTCCGCATTCTTTCATCTTTCATCTTTCCGCATTGTTTCATCTTTCATCTTTCCGCATTCTTTCATCTTTCATCTTTCCGCATTGTTTCATCTTTCATCTTTCCGCATTGTTTCATCTTTCATCTTTCCGCATTCTTTCATCTTTCATCTTTCCGCATTGTTTCATCTTTCATCTTTCCGCATTGTTTCATCTTTCCGCATTGTTTCATCTTTCATCTTCCGCATTCTTTCATCTTTCATCTTTCCGCATTGTTTCATCTTTCATCTTTCCGCATTTTTTCATCTTTCATCTTTCCGCATTGTTTCATCTTTCATCTTTCCGCATTGTTTCATCTTTCCGCATTGTTTCATCTTTCCGCATTGTTTCATCTTACCGCATTGTTTCATCTTTCATCTTACCGCATTTTTTCATCTTTCATCTTTCCGCATTGTTTCATCTTTCATTTTTCCGCATTCTTTCATCTTTCATCTTTCCGCATTGTTTCATCTTTCATCTTTCCGCATTGTTTCATCTTTCATCTTTCCGCATTGTTTCATCTTTCATCTTTCCGCATTCTTTCATCTTTCATCTTTCCGCATTGTTTCATCTTTCATCTTTCATCTTTCCGCATTGTTTCATCTTTCATCTTCCGCATTCTTTCATCTTTCATCTTTCCGCATTGTTTCATCTTTCATCTTTCCGCATTCTTTCATCTTTCATCTTTCCGCATTGTTTCATCTTTCATCTTTCCGCATTCTTTCATCTTTCATCTTCCGCATTCTTTCATCTTTCATCTTTCCGCATTGTTTCATCTTTCATCTTTCCATATTGTTTCATCTTTCATCTTTCCGCATTGTTTCATCTTTCATCTTTCCGCATTCTTTCATCTTTCATCTTTCCGCATTGTTTCATCTTTCATCTTTCCGCATTGTTTCATCTTTCATCTTTCCGCATTCTTTCATCTTTCATCTTTCCGCATTGTTTCATCTTTCCGCATTGTTTCATCTTTCCGCATTGTTTCATCTTTCCGCATTGTTTCATCTTTCCGCATTGTTTCATCTTTCCGCATTGTTTCATCTTTCCGCATTGTTTCATCTTTCCGCATTGTTTCATCTTTCCGCATTCTTTCATCTTTCATCTTTCCGCATTGTTTCATCTTTCATCTTTCCGCATTTTTTTATCTTTCATCTTTCCGCATTCTTTCATCTTTCATCTTTCCACATTGTTTCATCTTTCATCTTTCCGCATTGTTTCATCTTTCATCTTTCCGCATTCTTTCATCTTTCAACTTTCCGCATTCTTTCATCTTTCATCTTTCCGCATTGTTTCATCTTTCATCTTTCCGCATTGTTTCATCTTTCATCTTTCCGCATTCTTTCATCTTTCATCTTTCCGCATTCTTTCATCTTTCATCTTTCCGCATTCTTTCATCTTTCATCTTTCCGCATTGTTTCATCTTTCATCTTTCCGCAATGTTTCATCTTTCATCTTTCCGCAATGTTTCATCTTTCACCTTTCCGCATTGTTTCATCTTTCATCTTTCCGCATTCTTTCATCTTTCATCTTTCCGCATTGCTTCATCTTTCATCTTTCCGCATTGTTTCATCTTTCATCTTCCGCATTCTTTCATCTTTCATCTTTCCGCATTGTTTCATCTTTCATCTTTCCGCATTCTTTCATTTTTCATCTTTCCGCATTGTTTCATCTTTCATCTTTCCGCATTGTTTCATCTTTCCGCATAGTTTCATCTTTCCGCATTGTTTCATCTTTCATCTTTCCGCATTGTTTCATCCTTTCATCTTTCCGCATTCTTTCATCTTTCATCTTTCCGCATTGTTTCATCTTTCATCTTCCGCATTCTTTCATCTTTCATCTTTCCGCATTGTTTCATCTTTCATCTTTCCGCATTGTTTCATCTTTCATCTTTCCGCATTGTTTCATCTTTCATCTTTCCGCATTGTTTCATCTTTCATCTTTCCGCATTGTTTCATCTTTCATCTTTCCGCATTGTTTCATCTTTCCGCATAGTTTCATCTTTCCGCATTGTTTCATCTTTCATCTTTCCGCATTTTTTCATCTTTCATCTTTCCGCATTGTTTCATCTTTCATCTTTCCGCATTCTTTCATCTTTCATCTTTCCGCATTGTTTCATCTTTCATCTTCCGCATTCTTTCATCTTTCATCTTTCCGCATTGTTTCATCTTTCATCTTTCCGCATTCTTTCATCTTTCATCTTTCCGCATTATTTCATCTTTCATCTTTCCGCATTTTTTCATCTTTCATCTTTCCGCATTGTTTCATCTTTCCGCATTGTTTCATCTTTCTGCATTGTTTCATCTTTCCGCATTGTTTCATCTTTCCGCATTGTTTCATCTTTCCGCATTGTTTCATCTTTCATCTTTCCGCATTGTTTCATCTTTCATCTTTCCGCATTTAATCATCTTTCATCTTTCCGCATTGTTTCATCTTTCATCTTTTCGCATTGTTTCATCTTTCGTCTTTCCGCATTGTTTCATCTTTCATCTTTCCGCATTGTTTCATCTTTCATCTTTCCGCATTGTTTCATCTTTCATCTTTCCGCATTGTTTCATCTTTCATCTTTCCGCATCGTTTCATCTTTCATCTTTCCGCATTGTTTCATCTTTCATCTTTCCGCATTCTTTCATCTTTCATCTTTCCGCATTGTTTCATCTTTCATCTTCCGCATTCTTTCATCTTTCATCTTTCCGCATTGTTTCATCTTTCATCTTTCCGCATTTTTTCATCTTTCATCTTTCCGCATTGTTTCATCTTTCCGCAGTGTTTCATCTATCCACATTGTTTCATCTTTCCGCATTGTTTCATCTTTCATCTTTCCGCATTGTTTCATCTTTCACCTTTCCGAATTCTTTCATCTTTCATCTTTCCGCATTGTTTCATCTTTCATCTTTCCGCATTCTTTCATCTTTCATCTTTCCGCATTGTTTCATCTTTCATCTTTCCGCATTGTTTCATCTTTCATCTTTCCGCATTGTTTCATCTTTCATCTTCCGCATTCTTTCATCTTTCATCTTTCCGCATTGTTTCATCTTTCATCTTTCCGCATTCTTTCATCTTTCATCTTTCCGCATTGTTTCATCTTTCATCTTTCATCTTTCCGCATTGTTTCATCTTTCATCTTCCGCATTCTTTCATCTTTCATCTTTCCGCATTGTTTCATCTTTCATCTTTCCGCATTCTTTCATCTTTCATCTTTCCGCATTGTTTCTTCTTTCATCTTTCCGCATTGTTTCATATTTCATCTTTCCGCATTGTTTCATCTTTCATCTTTCCGCATTCTTTCATCTTTCATCTTTCCGCATTGTTTCATCTTTCATCTTTCCGCATTGTTTCATCTTTCATCTTTCCGCATTGTTTCATCTTTCATCTTTCCGCATTGTTTCATCTTTCATCTTTCCGCATTGTTTCATCTTTCATCTTTCCGCATTCTTTCATCTTTCATCTTTCATCTTTCCGCATTGTTTCATCTTTCATCTTCCGCATTCTTTCATCTTTCATCTTTCCGCATTGTTTCATCTTTCATCTTTCCGCATTCTTTCATCTTTCATCTTTCCGCATTGTTTCATCTTTCATCTTCCGCATTCTTTCATCTTTCATCTTTCCGCATTGTTTCATCTTTCATCTTTCCGCATTGTTTCATCTTTCATCTTTCCGCATTGTTTCATCTTTCATCTTTCCGCATTGTTTCATCTTTCATCTTTCCGCATTGTTTCATCTTTCATCTTTCCGCATTGTTTCATCTTTCCGCATAGTTTCATCTTTCCGCATTGTTTCATCTTTCATCTTTCCGCATTTTTTCATCTTTCATCTTTCCGCATTGTTTCATCTTTCATCTTTCCGCATTCTTTCATCTTTCATCTTTCCGCATTGTTTCATCTTTCATCTTTCCGCATTGTTTCATCTTTCATCTTTCCGCATTGTTTCAGCTTTCATCTTTCCGCATTCTTTCATCTTTCATCTTTCCGCATTGTTTCATCTTTCATCTTCCGCATTCTTTCATCTTTCATCTTTCCGCATTGTTTCATCTTTCATCTTTCCGCATTCTTTCATCTTTCATCTTTCCGCATTCTTTCATCTTTCATCTTTCCGCATTGTTTCATCTTTCATCTTTCCGCATTGTTTCATCTTTCATCTTTCCGCATTGTTTCATCTTTCATCTTTCCGCATTCTTTCATCTTTCATCTTTCCGCATTGTTTCATCTTTCATCTTTCCGCATTGTTTCATCTTTCATCTTTCCGCATTGTTTCATCTTTCCGCATTGTTTCATCTTTCATCTTCCGCATTCTTTCATCTTTCATCTTTCCGCATTGTTTCATCTTTCCGCATTGTTTCATCTTTCATCTTCCGCATTCTTTCATCTTTCATCTTTCCGCATTGTTTCATCTTTCATCTTTCCGCATTGTTTCATCTTTCATCTTTCCGCATTGTTTCATCTTTCATCTTTCCGCATTGTTTCATCTTTCATCTTTCCGCATTTTTTCATCTTTCATCTTTCCGCATTGTTTCGTCTTTCCGCATTGTTTCATCTTTCCGCATTGTTTCATCTTTCATCTTCCGCATTCTTTCATCTTTCATCTTTCCGCATTGTTTCATCTTTCATATTTCCGCATTGTTTCATCCTTTCATCTTTCCGCATTCTTTCATCTTTCATCTTTCCGCATTGTTTCATCTTTCATCTTCCCGCATTGTGTCATCTTTCCGCAATGTTTCATCTTTCATCTTCCGCATTCTTTCATGTTTCATCTTTCCGCATTGTTTCATCTTTCATCTTTCAGCATTCTTTCATCTTTCATCTTTCCGCATTGTTTCATCTTTCATCTTTCCGCATTGTTTCATCTTTCATCTTTCCGCATTGTTTCATCTTTCATCTTTCCGCATTGTTTCATCTTTCATCTTCCGCATTCTTTCATCTTTCATCTTTCCGCATTCTTTCATCTTTCATCTTTCCGCATTGTTTCATTTTTCATCTTTCCGCATTGTTTCATCTTTCATCTTTCCGCATTCTTTCATCTTTCATCTTTCCGCATTCTTTCATCTTTCATCTTTACGCATTCTTTCATCTTTCATCTTTCCGCATTCTTTCATCTTTCATCTTTCCGCATTGTTTCATCTATCATCTTTCCGCATTGTTTCATCTTTCATCTTTCCGCATTGTTTCATCTTTCATCTTTCCGCATTGTTTCATCTTTCCGCATTGTTTCATCTTTCATCTTTCCGCATTGTTTCATCTTTCATCTTTCCGCATTGTTTCATCTTTCATCTTTCCGCATTGTTTCATCTTTCATCTTTCCGCATTGTTTCATCTTTCATCTTTCCGCATTGTTTCATCTTTCCGCATTGTTTCATCTTTCATCTTCCGCATTCTTTCATCTTTCATCTTTCCGCATTGTTTCATCTTTCATCTTTCCGCATTTTTTCATCTTTCATCTTTCCGCATTGTTTCATCTTTCATCTTTCCGCATTGTTTCATCTTTCCGCATTGTTTCATCTTTCCGCATTGTTTCATCTTACCGCATTGTTTCATCTTTCATCTTACCGCATTTTTTCATCTTTCATCTTTCCGCATTGTTTCATCTTTCATTTTTCCGCATTCTTTCATCTTTCATCTTTCCGCATTGTTTCATCTTTCATCTTTCCGCATTGTTTCATCTTTCATCTTTCCGCATTGTTTCATCTTTCATCTTTCCGCATTCTTTCATCTTTCATCTTTCCGCATTGTTTCATCTTTCATCTTTCATCTTTCCGCATTGTTTCATCTTTCATCTTCCGCATTCTTTCATCTTTCATCTTTCCGCATTGTTTCATCTTTCATCTTTCCGCATTCTTTCATCTTTCATCTTTCCGCATTGTTTCATCTTTCATCTTTCCGCATTCTTTCATCTTTCATCTTCCGCATTCTTTCATCTTTCATCTTTCCGCATTGTTTCATCTTTCATCTTTCCATATTGTTTCATCTTTCATCTTTCCGCATTGTTTCATCTTTCATCTTTCCGCATTCTTTCATCTTTCATCTTTCCCCATTGTTTCATCTTTCATCTTTCCGCATTGTTTCATCTTTCATCTTTCCGCATTCTTTCATCTTTCATCTTTCCGCATTGTTTCATCTTTCCGCATTGTTTCATCTTTCCGCATTGTTTCATCTTTCCGCATTGTTTCATCTTTCCGCATTGTTTCATCTTTCCGCATTGTTTCATCTTTCCGCATTGTTTCATCTTTCCGCATTCTTTCATCTTTCATCTTTCCGCATTGTTTCATCTTTCATCTTTCCGCATTTTTTTATCTTTCATCTTTCCGCATTCTTTCATCTTTCATCTTTCCACATTGTTTCATCTTTCATCTTTCCGCATTGTTTCATCTTTCATCTTTCCGCATTCTTTCATCTTTCAACTTTCCGCATTCTTTCATCTTTCATCTTTCCGCATTGTTTCATCTTTCATCTTTCCGCATTGTTTCATCTTTCATCTTTCCGCATTCTTTCATCTTTCATCTTTCCGCATTCTTTCATCTTTCATCTTTCCGCATTCTTTCATCTTTCATCTTTCCGCATTGTTTCATCTTTCATCTTTCCGCAATGTTTCATCTTTCATCTTTCCGCAATGTTTCATCTTTCACCTTTCCGCATTGTTTCATCTTTCATCTTTCCGCATTCTTTCATCTTTCATCTTTCCGCATTGCTTCATCTTTCATCTTTCCGCATTGTTTCATCTTTCATCTTCCGCATTCTTTCATCTTTCATCTTTCCGCATTGTTTCATCTTTCATCTTTCCGCATTCTTTCATTTTTCATCTTTCCGCATTGTTTCATCTTTCATCTTTCCGCATTGTTTCATCTTTCCGCATAGTTTCATCTTTCCGCATTGTTTCATCTTTCATCTTTCCGCATTGTTTCATCCTTTCATCTTTCCGCATTCTTTCATCTTTCATCTTTCCGCATTGTTTCATCTTTCATCTTCCGCATTCTTTCATCTTTCATCTTTCCGCATTGTTTCATCTTTCATCTTTCCGCATTGTTTCATCTTTCATCTTTCCGCATTGTTTCATCTTTCATCTTTCCGCATTGTTTCATCTTTCATCTTTCCGCATTGTTTCATCTTTCATCTTTCCGCATTGTTTCATCTTTCCGCATAGTTTCATCTTTCCGCATTGTTTCATCTTTCATCTTTCCGCATTTTTTCATCTTTCATCTTTCCGCATTGTTTCATCTTTCATCTTTCCGCATTCTTTCATCTTTCATCTTTCCGCATTGTTTCATCTTTCATCTTTCCGCATTGTTTCATCTTTCATCTTTCCGCATTGTTTCAGCTTTCATCTTTCCGCATTCTTTCATCTTTCATCTTTCCGCATTGTTTCATCTTTCATCTTCCGCATTCTTTCATCTTTCATCTTTCCGCATTGTTTCATCTTTCATCTTTCCGCATTCTTTCATCTTTCATCTTTCCGCATTCTTTCATCTTTCATCTTTCCGCATTGTTTCATCTTTCATCTTTCCGCATTGTTTCATGTTTCATCTTTCCGCATTGTTTCATCTTTCATCTTTCCGCATTCTTTCATCTTTCATCTTTCCGCATCGTTTCATCTTTCATCTTTCCGCATTGTTTCATCTTTCATCTTTCCGCATTGTTTCATCTTTCCGCATTGTTTCATCTTTCATCTTCCGCATTCTTTCATCTTTCATCTTTCCGCATTGTTTCATCTTTCCGCATTGTTTCATCTTTCATCTTCCGCATTCTTTCATCTTTCATCTTTCCGCATTGTTTCATCTTTCATCTTCCGCATTCTTTCATCTTTCATCTTTCCGCATTGTTTCATCTTTCATCTTTCCGCATTGTTTCATCTTTCATCTTTCCGCATTGTTTCATCTTTCATCTTTCCGCATTGTTTCATCTTTCATCTTTCCGCATTTTTTCATCTTTCATCTTTCCGCATTGTTTCATCTTTCCGCATTGTTTCATCTTTTCGCATTGTTTCATCTTTCCGCATTGTTTCATCTTTCATCTTCCGCATTCTTTCATCTTTCATCTTTCCGCATTGTTTCATCTTTCATATTTCCGCATTGTTTCATCCTTTCATCTTTCCGCATTCTTTCATCTTTCATCTTTCCGCATTGTTTCATCTTTCATCTTCCCGCATTGTGTCATCTTTCCGCAATGTTTCATCTTTCATCTTCCGCATTCTTTCATTTTTTATCTTTCCGCATTGTTTCATCTTTCATCTTTCAGCATTCTTTCATCTTTCATCTTTCCGCATTGTTTCATCTTTCATCTTTCCGCATTGTTTCATCTTTCATCTTTCCGCATTGTTTCATCTTTCATCTTTCCGCATTGTTTCATCTTTCATCTTCCGCATTCTTTCATCTTTCATCTTTCCGCATTCTTTCATCTTTCATCTTTCCGCATTGTTTCATCTTTCATCTTTCCGCATTGTTTCATCTTTCATCTTTCCGCATTCTTTCATCTTTCATCTTTCCGCATTGTTTCATCTTTCATCTTTCATCTTTCCGCATTGTTTCATCTTTCATCTTCCGCATTCTTTCATCTTTCATCTTTCCGCATTGTTTCATCTTTCATCTTTCCGCATTCTTTCATCTTTCATCTTTCCGCATTGTTTCATCTTTCATCTTTCCGCATTCTTTCATCTTTCATCTTCCGCATTCTTTCATCTTTCATCTTTCCGCATTGTTTCATCTTTCATCTTTCCATATTGTTTCATCTTTCATCTTTCCGCATTGTTTCATCTTTCATCTTTCCGCATTCTTTCATCTTTCATCTTTCCGCATTGTTTCATCTTTCATCTTTCCGCATTGTTTCATCTTTCATCTTTCCGCATTCTTTCATCTTTCATCTTTCCGCATTGTTTCATCTTTCCGCATTGTTTCATCTTTCCGCATTGTTTCATCTTTCCGCATTGTTTCATCTTTCCGCATTGTTTCATCTTTCCGCATTCTTTCATCTTTCATCTTTCCGCATTGTTTCATCTTTCATCTTTCCGCATTGTTTCATCTTTCATCTTTCCGCATTCTTTCATCTTTCAACTTTCCGCATTCTTTCATCTTTCATCTTTCCGCATTGTTTCATCTTTCATCTTTCCGCATTGTTTCATCTTTCATCTTTCCGCATTCTTTCATCTTTCATCTTTCCGCATTCTTTCATCTTTCATCTTTCCGCATTCTTTCATCTTTCATCTTTCCGCATTGTTTCATCTTTCATCTTTCCGCAATGTTTCATCTTTCATCTTTCCGCAATGTTTCATCTTTCACCTTTCCGCATTGTTTCATCTTTCATCTTTCCGCATTCTTTCATCTTTCATCTTTCCGCATTGCTTCATCTTTCATCTTTCCGCATTGTTTCATCTTTCATCTTCCGCATTCTTTCATCTTTCATCTTTCCGCATTGTTTCATCTTTCATCTTTCCGCATTCTTTCATTTTTCATCTTTCCGCATTGTTTCATCTTTCATCTTTCCGCATTGTTTCATCTTTCCGCATAGTTTCATCTTTCCGCATTGTTTCATCTTTCATCTTTCCGCATTGTTTCATCCTTTCATCTTTCCGCATTCTTTCATCTTTCATCTTTCCGCATTGTTTCATCTTTCATCTTCCGCATTCTTTCATCTTTCATCTTTCCGCATTGTTTCATCTTTCATCTTTCCGCATTGTTTCATCTTTCATCTTTCCGCATTGTTTCATCTTTCATCTTTCCGCATTGTTTCATCTTTCATCTTTCCGCATTGTTTCATCTTTCATCTTTCCGCATTGTTTCATCTTTCATCTTTCCGCATTGTTTCATCTTTCCGCATAGTTTCATCTTTCCGCATTGTTTCATCTTTCATCTTTCCGCATTTTTTCATCTTTCATCTTTCCGCATTGTTTCATCTTTCATCTTTCCGCATTCTTTCATCTTTCATCTTTCCGCATTGTTTCATCTTTCATCTTTCCGCATTGTTTCATCTTTCATCTTTCCGCATTGTTTCAGCTTTCATCTTTCCGCATTCTTTCATCTTTCATCTTTCCGCATTGTTTCATCTTTCATCTTCCGCATTCTTTCATCTTTCATCTTTCCGCATTGTTTCATCTTTCATCTTTCCGCATTCTTTCATCTTTCATCTTTCCGCATTCTTTCATCTTTCATCTTTCCGCATTGTTTCATCTTTCATCTTTCCGCATTGTTTCATCTTTCATCTTTCCGCATTGTTTCATCTTTCATCTTTCCGCATTCTTTCATCTTTCATCTTTCCGCATCGTTTCATCTTTCATCTTTCCGCATTGTTTCATCTTTCATCTTTCCGCATTGTTTCATCTTTCATCTTCCGCATTCTTTCATCTTTCATCTTTCCGCATTCTTTCATCTTTCATCTTTCCGCATTGTTTCATTTTTCATCTTTCCGCATTGTTTCATCTTTCATCTTTCCGCATTCTTTCATCTTTCATCTTTCCGCATTCTTTCATCTTTCATCTTTACGCATTCTTTAATCTTTCATCTTTCCGCATTCTTTCATCTTTCATCTTTCCGCATTGTTTCATCTATCATCTTTCCGCATTGTTTCATCTTTCATCTTTCCGCATTGTTTCATCTTTCATCTTTCCGCATTGTTTCATCTTTCCGCATTGTTTCATCTTTCATCTTTCCGCATTGTTTCATCTTTCATCTTTCCGCATTGTTTCATCTTTCATCTTTCCGCATTGTTTCATCTTTCATCTTTCCGCATTGTTTCATCTTTCATCTTTCCGCATTGTTTCATCTTTCATCTTTCCGCATTCTTTCATCTTTCATCTTTCATCTTTCCGCATTGTTTCATCTTTCATCTTCCGCATTCTTTCATCTTTCATCTTTCCGCATTGTTTCATCTTTCATCTTTCCGCATTCTTTCATCTTTCATCTTTCCGCATTGTTTCATCTTTCATCTTCCGCATTCTTTCATCTTTCATCTTTCCGCATTGTTTCATCTTTCATCTTTCCGCATTGTTTCATCTTTCATCTTTCCGCATTGTTTCATCTTTCATCTTTCCGCATTGTTTCATCTTTCATCTTTCCGCATTGTTTCATCTTTCATCTTTCCGCATTGTTTCATCTTTCCGCATAGTTTCATCTTTCCGCATTGTTTCATCTTTCATCTTTCCGCATTTTTTCATCTTTCATCTTTCCGCATTGTTTCATCTTTCATCTTTCCGCATTCTTTCATCTTTCATCTTTCCGCATTGTTTCATCTTTCATCTTTCCGCATTGTTTCATCTTTCATCTTTCCGCATTGTTTCAGCTTTCATCTTTCCGCATTCTTTCATCTTTCATCTTTCCGCATTGTTTCATCTTTCATCTTCCGCATTCTTTCATCTTTCATCTTTCCGCATTGTTTCATCTTTCATCTTTCCGCATTCTTTCATCTTTCATCTTTCCGCATTCTTTCATCTTTCATCTTTCCGCATTGTTTCATCTTTCATCTTTCCGCATTGTTTCATCTTTCATCTTTCCGCATTGTTTCATCTTTCATCTTTCCGCATTCTTTCATCTTTCATCTTTCCGCATTGTTTCATCTTTCATCTTTCCGCATTGTTTCATCTTTCATCTTTCCGCATTGTTTCATCTTTCCGCATTGTTTCATCTTTCATCTTCCGCATTCTTTCATCTTTCATCTTTCCGCATTGTTTCATCTTTCCGCATTGTTTCATCTTTCATCTTCCGCATTCTTTCATCTTTCATCTTTCCGCATTGTTTCATCTTTCATCTTTCCGCATTGTTTCATCTTTCATCTTTCCGCATTGTTTCATCTTTCATCTTTCCGCATTGTTTCATCTTTCATCTTTCCGCATTTTTTCATCTTTCATCTTTCCGCATTGTTTCATCTTTCCGCATTGTTTCATCTTTCCGCATTGTTTCATCTTTCCGCATTGTTTCATCTTTCATCTTCCGCATTCTTTCATCTTTCATCTTTCCGCATTGTTTCATCTTTCATATTTCCGCATTGTTTCATCCTTTCATCTTTCCGCATTCTTTCATCTTTCATCTTTCCGCATTGTTTCATCTTTCATCTTCCCGCATTGTGTCATCTTTCCGCAATGTTTCATCTTTCATCTTCCGCATTCTTTCATGTTTCATCTTTCCGCATTGTTTCATCTTTCATCTTTCAGCATTCTTTCATCTTTCATCTTTCCGCATTGTTTCATCTTTCATCTTTCCGCATTGTTTCATCATTCATCTTTCCGCATTGTTTCATCTTTCATCTTTCCGCATTGTTTCATCTTTCATCTTCCGCATTCTTTCATCTTTCATCTTTCCGCATTCTTTCATCTTTCATCTTTCCGCATTGTTTCATTTTTCATCTTTCCGCATTGTTTCATCTTTCATCTTTCCGCATTCTTTCATCTTTCATCTTTCCGCATTCTTTCATCTTTCATCTTTACGCATTCTTTCATCTTTCATCTTTCCGCATTCTTTCATCTTTCATCTTTCCGCATTGTTTCATCTATCATCTTTCCGCATTGTTTCATCTTTCATCTTTCCGCATTGTTTCATCTTTCATCTTTCCGCATTGTTTCATCTTTCCGCATTGTTTCATCTTTCATCTTTCCGCATTGTTTCATCTTTCATCTTTCCGCATTGTTTCATCTTTCATCTTTCCGCATTGTTTCATCTTTCATCTTTCCGCATTGTTTCATCTTTCATCTTTCCGCATTCTTTCATCTTTCATCTTTCATCTTTCCGCATTGTTTCATCTTTCATCTTCCGCATTCTTTCATCTTTCATCTTTCCGCATTGTTTCATCTTTCATCTTTCCGCATTGTTTCATCTTTCATCTTTCCGCATTGTTTCATCTTTCATCTTTCCGCATTGTTTCATATTTCATCTTTCCGCATTGTTTCATCTTTCATCTTTCCGCATTCTTTCATCTTTCATCTTTCCGCATTGTTTCATCTTTCATCTTTCCGCATTGTTTCATCTTTCATCTTTCCGCATTGTTTCATCTTTCATCTTTCCGCATTGTTTCATCTTTCATCTTTCCGCATTGTTTCATCTTTCATCTTTCCGCATTGTTTCATCTTTCATCTTTCCGCATTGTTTCATCTTTCATCTTTCCGCATTGTTTCATCTTTCATCTTTCCGCATTGTTTCATCTTTCATCTTTCCGCATTGTTTCATCTTTCATCTTTCCGCATTGTTTCATCTTTCATCTTTCCGCATTGTTTCATCTTTCATCTTTCCGCATTGTTTCATCTTTCATCTTTCCGCATTGTTTCATCCTTCCGCATTGTTTCATCTTTCCGCATTGTTTCATCTTTCCGCATTGTTTCATCTTTCCGCATTGTTTCATCTTTCCGCATTGTTTCATCTTTCCGCATTGTTTCATCTTTCATCTTCCGCATTCTTTCATCTTTCATCTTTCCGCATTGTTTCATCTTTCATCTTTCCGCATTGTTTCATCTTTCATCTTTCCGCATTGTTTCATCCTTCATCTTTCCGCATTGTTTCATCTTTCATCTTCCGCATTCTTTCATCTTTCATCTTTCCGCATTGTTTCATCTTTCATCTTTCCGCATTGTTTCATCTTTCATCTTCCGAATTCTTTCATCTTTCATCTTTCCGCATTGTTTCATCTTTCATCTTTCCGCATTCTTTCATCTTTCATCTTTCCGCATTATTTCATCTTTCATCTTTCCGCATTTTTTTATCTTTCATCTTTCCGCATTGTTTCATCTTTCCGCATTGTTTCATCTTTCCGCATTGTTTCATCTTTCCGCATTGTTTCATCTTTCCGCATTGTTTCATCTTTCCGCATTGTTTCATCTTTCCGCATTGTTTCATCTTTCCGCATTGTTTCATCTTTCCGCATTGTTTCATCTTTCCGCATTGTTTCATCTTTCCGCATTGTTTCATCTTTCCGCATTGTTTCATCTTTCCGCATTGTTTCATCTTTCCGCATTGTTTCATCTTTCATCTTTCCGCATTGTTTCAACTTTCCGCATTGTTTCATCTTTCCGCATTGTTTCATCTTTCCGCATTGTTTCATCTTTCCGCATTGTTTCATCTTTCCGCATTGTTTCATCTTTCCGCATTGTTTCATCTTTCCGCATTGTTTCATCTTTCCGCATTGTTTCATCTTTCCGCATTGTTTCATCTTTCCGCATTGTTTCATCTTTCATCTTTCCGCATTGTTTCATCTTTCATCTTTCCGCATTGTTTCATCTTTCATCTTTCCGCATTTAATCATCTTTCATCTTTCCGCATTGTTTCATCTTTCATCTTTTCGCATTGTTTCATCTTTCATCTTTCCGCATTCTTTCATCTTTCATCTTTCCGCATTGTTTCATCTTTCATCTTTCCGCATTCTTTCATCTTTCATCTTTCCGCATTGTTTCATCTTTCATCTTTCCGCATTCTTTCATCTTTCATCTTTCCGCATTGTTTCATCTTTCATCTTTCCGCATTGTTTCATCTTTCATCTTTCCGCATTGTTTCATCTTTCATCTTTCCGCATTGTTTCATCTTTCCGCAGTGTTTCATCTTTCCGCATTGTTTCATCTTTCCGCATTGTTTCATCTTTCATCTTTCCGCATTGTTTCATCTTTCATCTTTCCGCATTCTTTCATCTTTCATCTTTCCGCATTGTTTCATCATTCATCTTTCCGCATTCTTTCATCTTTCATCTTTCCGCATTGTTTCATCTTTCATCTTTCCGCATTGTTTCATCTTTCATCTTCCGCATTCTTTCATCTTTCATCTTTCCGCATTCTTTCATCTTTCATCTTTCCGCATTCTTTCATCTTTCATCTTTCCGCATTGTTTCATCTTTCATCTTTCCGCATTGCTTCATCTTTCATCTTTCCGCATTGTTTCATCTTTCATCTTTCCGCATTCTTTCATCTTTCATCTTTCCGCATTGTTTCATCTTTCATCTTTCCGCATTGTTTCATCTTTCATCTTTCCGCATTGTTTCATCTTTCATCTTCCGCATTCTTTCATCTTTCATCTTTCCGCATTGTTTCATCTTTCATCTTTCCGCATTGTTTCATCTTTCATCTTCCGCATTCTTTCATCTTTCATCTTTCCGCATTGTTTCATCTTTCATCTTTCCGCATTTTTTCATCTTTCATCTTTCCGCATTGTTTCATCTTTCCGCATTGTTTCATCTTTCCGCATTGTTTCATCTTTCCGCATTGTTTCATCTTTCCGCATTGTTTCATCTTTCATCTTTCCGCATTCTTTCATCTTTCATCTTTCCGCATTGTTTCATCTTTCATATTTCCGCATTGTTTCATCCTTTCATCTTTCCGCATTCTTTCATCTTTCATCTTTCCGCATTGTTTCATCTTTCATCTTTCCGCATTGTTTCATCTTTCATCTTTCCGCATTGTTTCATCTTTCCGCATTGTTTCATCTTTCATCTTCCGCATTCTTTCATCTTTCATCTTTCCGCATTGTTTCATCTTTCATCTTTCCGCATTGTTTCATCTTTCATCTTCCGCATTCTTTCATCTTTCATTTTTCCGCATTGTTTCATCTTTCATCTTTCCGCATTTTTTCATCTTTCATCTTTCCGCATTGTTTCATCTTTCCGCATTGTTTGATCTTTCCGCATTGTTTCATCTTTCATCTTTCCGCATTGTTTCATCTTTCACCTTTCCGCATTCTTTCATCTTTCATCTTTCCGCATTGTTTCATCTTTCATCTTTCCGCATTGTTTCATCCTTTCATCTTTCCGCATTCTTTCATCTTTCATCTTTCCGCATTGTTTCATCTTTCATCTTCTGCATTCTTTCATCTTTCATCTTTCCGCATTGTTTCATCTTTCATCTTTCCGCATTGTTTCATCTTTCATCTTTCCGCATTGTTTCATCTTTCATCTTTCCGCATTGTTTCATCTTTCCGCATTGTTTGATCTTTCCGCATTGTTTCATCTTTCATCTTTCCGCATTGTTTCATCTTTCACCTTTCCGCATTCTTTCATCTTTCATCTTTCCGCATTGTTTCATCTTTCATCTTTCCGCATTGTTTCATCTTTCATCTTTCCGCATTGTTTCATCTTTCATCTTTCCGCATTGTTTCATCTTTCATCTTTCCGCATTCTTTCATCTTTCATCTTTCCGCATTGTTTCATCTTTCATCTTTCCGCATTGTTTCATCTTTCATCTTTCCGCATTGTTTCATCTTTCCGCATTGTTTCATCTTTCATCTTCCGCATTCTTTCATCTTCCATCTTTCCGCATTGTTTCATCTTTCATCTTTCCGCATTGTTTCATCTTTCATCTTTCCGTATTGTTTATTCTTTCATCTTTCCGCATTGTTTCATCTTTCCGCATTGTTTCATCTTTCCGCATAGTTTCATCTTTCATCTTCCGCATTCTTTCATGTTTCATCTTTCCGAATTGTTTCATCTTTCATCTTTCATCTTTCATCTTTCCGCATTCTTTCATCTTTCATCTTTCCGCATTGTTTCATCTTTCATCTTTCCGCATTCTTTCATCTTTCATCTTTCCGCATTGTTTCATCTTTCATCTTTCCGCATTGTTTCATCTTTCCGCATTGTTTCATCTTTCCGCATTATTTCATCTTTCATCTTCCGCATTCTTTCATCTTTCATCTTTCCGCATTGTTTCATCTTTCATATTTCCGCATTGTTTCATCCTTTCATCTTTCCGCATTCTTTCATCTTTCATCTTTCCGCATTGTTTCATCTTTCATCTTTCCGCATTGTTTCATCTTTCATCTTTCCGCATTGTTTCATCTTTCATCTTTCCGCATTGTTTCATCTTTCATCTTTCCGCATTGTTTCATCTTTCATCTTTCCGCATTGTTTCATCTTTCATCTTTCCGCATTGTTTCATCTTTCATCTTTCCGCATTGTTTCATCTTTCATCTTTCCGCATTCTTTCATCTTTCATCTTTCCGCATTGTTTCATCTTTCATCTTTCCGCATTCTTTCATCTTTCATCTTTCCGCATTGTTTCATCTTTCCGCATTGTTTCATCTTTCATCTTTCCGCATTGTTTCATCTTTCATCTTTCCGCATTGTTTCATCTTTCATCTTTCCGCAGTGTTTCATCTTTCCGCATTGTTTCATCTTTCCGCATTGTTTCATCTTTCATCTTTCCGCATTGTTTCATCTTTCATCTTTCCGCATTCTTTCATCTTTCATCTTTCCGCATTGTTTCATCTTTCATCTTTCCGCATTCTTTCATCTTTCATCTTTCCGCATTGTTTCATCTTTCATCTTTCCGCATTGTTTCATCTTTCATCTTCCGCATTCTTTCATCTTTCATCTTTCCGCATTCTTTCATCTTTCCGCATTCTTTCATCTTTCATCTTTCCGCATTGTTTCATTTTTCATCTTTCCGCATTGCTTCATCTTTCATCTTTCCGCATTGTTTCATCTTTCATCTTTCCGCATTCTTTCATCTTTCATCTTTCCGCATTGTTTCATCTTTCATCTTTCCGCATTGTTTCATCTTTCATCTTTCCGCATTGTTTCATCTTTCCGCATTGTTTCATCTTTCATCTTCCGCATTCTTTCATCTTTCATCTTTCCGCATTGTTTCATCTTTCATCTTTCCGCATTGTTTCATCTTTCATCTTCCGCATTCTTTCATCTTTCATCTTTCCGCATTGTTTCATCTTTCATCTTTCCGCATTTTTTCATCTTTCATCTTTCCGCATTGTTTCATCTTTCCGCATTGTTTCATCTTTCCGCATTGTTTCATCTTTCATCTTTCCGCATTCTTTCATCTTTCATCTTTCCGCATTGTTTCATCTTTCATATTTCCGCATTGTTTCATCCTTTCATCTTTTCGCATTCTTTCATCTTTCATCTTTCCGCATTGTTTCATCTTTCATCTTTCCGCATTGTTTCATCTTTCCGCATTGTTTCATCTTTCCGCATTGTTTCATCTTTCATCTTCCGCATTCTTTCATCTTTCATCTTTCCGCATTGTTTCATCTTTCATCTTTCATCTTTCATCTTTCCGCATTCTTTCATCTTTCATCTTTCCGCATTGTTTCATCTTTCATCTTTCCGCATTGTTTCATCTTTCATCTTTCCGCATTGTTTCATCTTTCATCTTTCCGCATTGTTTCATCTTTCATCTTTCCGCATTGTTTCATCTTTCATCTTTCCGCATTGTTTCATCTTTCATCTTCCGCATTCTTTCATCTTTCATCTTTCCGCATTGTTTCATCTTTCATCTTACGCATTCTTTCATCTTTTATCTTTCCGCATTGTTTCATCTTTCATCTTTCCGCATTGTTTCATCTTTCATCTTCCCGCATTGTTTCATCTTTCATCTTTCCGCATTCTTTCATCTTTCATCTTTCCGCATTGTTTCATCTTTCATCTTTCCGCATTGTTTCATCTTTCATCTTCCGCATTCTTTCATCTTTCATCTTTCCGCATTGTTTCATCTTTCATCTTTCCGCATTGTTTCATCTTTCATCTTCCGCATTCTTTCATCTTTCATCTTTCCGCATTGTTTCATCTTTCATCTTTCCGCATTCTTTCATCTTTCATCTTTCCGCATTGTTTCATCTTTCATCTTTCCGCATTGTTTCATATTTCATCTTTCCGCATTCTTTCATCTTTCATCTTTCCGCATTGTTTCATCTTTCATCTTTCCGCATTGTTTCATCTTTCCGCATTGTTTCATCTTTCATCTTCCGCATTCTTTCATCTTTCATCTTTCCGCATTGTTTCATCTTTCATCTTTCCGCATTTTTTCATCTTTCATCTTTCCGCATTGTTTCATCTTTCATCTTTCCGCATTGTTTCATCTTTCCGCATTGTTTCATCTTTCCGCATTGTTTCATCTTACCGCATTGTTTCATCTTTCATCTTTCCGCATTTTTTCATCTTTCATCTTTCCGCATTGTTTCATCTTTCCGCATTGTTTCATCTTTCCGCATTGTTTCATCTTTCATCTTCCGCATTCTTTCATCTTTCATCTTTCCGCATTGTTTCATCTTTCATCTTTCATCTTTCATCTTTCCGCATTCTTTCATCTTTCATCTTTCCGCATTGTTTCATCTTTCATCTTTCCGCATTGTTTCATCTTTCATCTTTCCGCATTGTTTCATCTTTCATCTTTCCGCATTGTTTCATCTTTCATCTTTCCGCATTGTTTCATCTTTCATCTTTCCGCATTGTTTCATCTTTCATCTTCCGCATTCTTTCATCTTTCATCTTTCCGCATTGTTTCATCTTTCATCTTTCCGCATTTTTTCATCTTTCATCTTTCCGCATTGTTTCATCTTTCCGCAGTGTTTCATCTATCCACATTGTTTCATCTTTCCGCATTGTTTCATCTTTCATCTTTCCGCATTGTTTCATCTTTCACCTTTCCGAATTCTTTCATCTTTCATCTTTCCGCATTGTTTCATCTTTCATCTTTCCGCATTCTTTCATCTTTCATCTTTCCGCAATGTTTCATCTTTCATCTTTCCGCATTGTTTCATCCTTCCGCATTGTTTCATCTTTCCGCATTGTTTCATCTTTCCGCATTGTTTCATCTTTCCGCATTGTTTCATCTTTCCGCATTGCTTCATCTTTCATCTTCCGCATTCTTTCATCTTTCATCTTTCCGCATTGTTTCATCTTTCATCTTTCCGCATTGTTTCATCTTTCATCTTTCCGCATTGTTTCATCCTTCATCTTTCCGCATTGTTTCATCTTTCATCTTCCGCATTCTTTCATCTTTCATCTTTCCGCATTGTTTCATCTTTCATCTTTCCGCATTGTTTCATCTTTCATCTTCCGCATTCTTTCATCTTTCATCTTTCCGCATTGTTTCATCTTTCATCTTTCCGCATTCTTTCATCTTTCATCTTTCCGCATTATTTCATCTTTCATCTTTCCGCATTTTTTCATCTTTCATCTTACCGCATTGTTTCATCTTTCCGCATTGTTTCATCTTTCCGCATTGTTTCATCTTTCCGCATTGTTTCATCTTTCCGCATTGTTTCATCTTTCCGCATTGTTTCATCTTTCCGCATTGTTTCATCTTTCATCTTTCCGCATTGTTTCATCTTTCATCTTTCCGCATTTAATCATCTTTCATCTTTCCGCATTGTTTCATCTTTCATCTTTTCGCATTGTTTCATCTTTCGTCTTTCCGCATTGTATCATCTTTCATCTTTCCGCATTGTTTCATCTTTCATCTTTCCGCATTGTTTCATCTTTCATCTTTCCGCATTGTTTCATCTTTCATCTTTCCGCATCGTTTCATCTTTCATCTTTCCGCATTGTTTCATCTTTCATCTTTCCGCATTCTTTCATCTTTCATCTTTCCGCATTGTTTCATCTTTCATCTTTCCGCATTGTTTCATCTTTCATCTTTCCGCATTGTTTCATCTTTCCGCATTGTTTCATCTTTCCGCATTGTTTCATCTTTCATCTTTCCGCATTTTTTCATCTTTCATCTTTCCGCATTGTTTCATCTTTCATCTTTCCGCATTCTTCCATCTTTCATCTTTCCGCATTGTTTCATCTTTCATCTTTCCGCATTGTTTCATCTTTCATCTTTCCGCATTGTTTCATCTTTCATCTTTCCGCATTCTTTCATCTTTCATCTTTCCGCATTGTTTCATCTTTCATCTTTCCGCATTGTTTCATCTTTCATCTTTCCGCATTGTTTCATCTTTCATCTTCCGCATTCTTTCATCTTTCATCTTTCCGCATTGTTTCATCTTTCATCTTTCCGCATTCTTTCATCTTTCATCTTTCCGCATTGTTTCATCTTTCATCTTTCATCTTTCCGCATTGTTTCATCTTTCATCTTCCGCATTCTTTCATCTTTCATCTTTCCGCATTGTTTCATCTTTCATCTTTCATCTTTCCGCATTGTTTCATCTTTCATCTTCCGCATTCTTTCATCTTTCATCTTTCCGCATTGTTTCATCTTTCATCTTTCCGCATTCTTTCATCTTTCATCTTTCCGCATTGTTTCATCTTTCATCTTTCCGCATTGTTTCATCTTTCATCTTTCCGCATTGTTTCATCTTTCATCTTTCCGCATTCTTTCATCTTTCATCTTTCATCTTTCCGCATTGTTTCATCTTTCATCTTCCGCATTCTTTCATCTTTCATCTTTCCGCATTGTTTCATCTTTCATCTTTCCGCATTGTTTCATCTTTCATCTTTCCGCATTGTTTCATCTTTCATCTTTCCGCATTGTTTCATATTTCATCTTTCCGCATTGTTTCATCTTTCATCTTTCCGCATTCTTTCATCTTTCATCTTTCCGCATTGTTTCATCTTTCATCTTTCCGCATTGTTTCATCTTTCATCTTTCCGCATTGTTTCATCTTTCATCTTTCCGCATTGTTTCATCTTTCATCTTTCCGCATTGTTTCATCTTTCATCTTTCCGCATTGTTTCATCTTTCATCTTTCCGCATTGTTTCATCTTTCATCTTTCCGCATTGTTTCATCTTTCATCTTTCCGCATTGTTTCATCTTTCATCTTTCCGCATTGTTTCATCTTTCATCTTTCCGCATTGTTTCATCTTTCATCTTTCCGCATTGTTTCATCTTTCATCTTTCCGCATTGTTTCATCTTTCATCTTTCCGCATTGTTTCATCCTTCCGCATTGTTTCATCTTTCCGCATTGTTTCATCTTTCCGCATTGTTTCATCTTTCCGCATTGTTTCATCTTTCCGCATTGTTTCATCTTTCCGCATTGTTTCATCTTTCATCTTCCGCATTCTTTCATCTTTCATCTTTCCGCATTGTTTCATCTTTCATCTTTCCGCATTGTTTCATCTTTCATCTTTCCGCATTGTTTCATCCTTCATCTTTCCGCATTGTTTCATCTTTCATCTTCCGCATTCTTTCATCTTTCATCTTTCCGCATTGTTTCATCTTTCATCTTTCCGCATTGTTTCATCTTTCATCTTCCGAATTCTTTCATCTTTCATCTTTCCGCATTGTTTCATCTTTCATCTTTCCGCATTCTTTCATCTTTCATCTTTCCGCATTATTTCATCTTTCATCTTTCCGCATTTTTTTATCTTTCATCTTTCCGCATTGTTTCATCTTTCCGCATTGTTTCATCTTTCCGCATTGTTTCATCTTTCCGCATTGTTTCATCTTTCCGCATTGTTTCATCTTTCCGCATTGTTTCATCTTTCCGCATTGTTTCATCTTTCCGCATTGTTTCATCTTTCCGCATTGTTTCATCTTTCCGCATTGTTTCATCTTTCCGCATTGTTTCATCTTTCCGCATTGTTTCATCTTTCCGCATTGTTTCATCTTTCCGCATTGTTTCATCTTTCATCTTTCCGCATTGTTTCAACTTTCCGCATTGTTTCATCTTTCCGCATTGTTTCATCTTTCCGCATTGTTTCATCTTTCCGCATTGTTTCATCTTTCCGCATTGTTTCATCTTTCCGCATTGTTTCATCTTTCCGCATTGTTTCATCTTTCCGCATTGTTTCATCTTTCCGCATTGTTTCATCTTTCCGCATTGTTTCATCTTTCATCTTTCCGCATTGTTTCATCTTTCATCTTTCCGCATTGTTTCATCTTTCATCTTTCCGCATTTAATCATCTTTCATCTTTCCGCATTGTTTCATCTTTCATCTTTTCGCATTGTTTCATCTTTCATCTTTCCGCATTCTTTCATCTTTCATCTTTCCGCATTGTTTCATCTTTCATCTTTCCGCATTCTTTCATCTTTCATCTTTCCGCATTGTTTCATCTTTCATCTTTCCGCATTCTTTCATCTTTCATCTTTCCGCATTGTTTCATCTTTCATCTTTCCGCATTGTTTCATCTTTCATCTTTCCGCATTGTTTCATCTTTCATCTTTCCGCATTGTTTCATCTTTCCGCAGTGTTTCATCTTTCCGCATTGTTTCATCTTTCCGCATTGTTTCATCTTTCATCTTTCCGCATTGTTTCATCTTTCATCTTTCCGCATTCTTTCATCTTTCATCTTTCCGCATTGTTTCATCATTCATCTTTCCGCATTCTTTCATCTTTCATCTTTCCGCATTGTTTCATCTTTCATCTTTCCGCATTGTTTCATCTTTCATCTTCCGCATTCTTTCATCTTTCATCTTTCCGCATTCTTTCATCTTTCATCTTTCCGCATTCTTTCATCTTTCATCTTTCCGCATTGTTTCATCTTTCATCTTTCCGCATTGCTTCATCTTTCATCTTTCCGCATTGTTTCATCTTTCATCTTTCCGCATTCTTTCATCTTTCATCTTTCCGCATTGTTTCATCTTTCATCTTTCCGCATTGTTTCATCTTTCATCTTTCCGCATTGTTTCATCTTTCATCTTCCGCATTCTTTCATCTTTCATCTTTCCGCATTGTTTCATCTTTCATCTTTCCGCATTGTTTCATCTTTCATCTTCCGCATTCTTTCATCTTTCATCTTTCCGCATTGTTTCATCTTTCATCTTTCCGCATTTTTTCATCTTTCATCTTTCCGCATTGTTTCATCTTTCCGCATTGTTTCATCTTTCCGCATTGTTTCATCTTTCCGCATTGTTTCATCTTTCCGCATTGTTTCATCTTTCATCTTTCCGCATTCTTTCATCTTTCATCTTTCCGCATTGTTTCATCTTTCATATTTCCGCATTGTTTCATCCTTTCATCTTTCCGCATTCTTTCATCTTTCATCTTTCCGCATTGTTTCATCTTTCATCTTTCCGCATTGTTTCATCTTTCATCTTTCCGCATTGTTTCATCTTTCCGCATTGTTTCATCTTTCATCTTCCGCATTCTTTCATCTTTCATCTTTCCGCATTGTTTCATCTTTCATCTTTCCGCATTGTTTCATCTTTCATCTTCCGCATTCTTTCATCTTTCATTTTTCCGCATTGTTTCATCTTTCATCTTTCCGCATTTTTTCATCTTTCATCTTTCCGCATTGTTTCATCTTTCCGCATTGTTTGATCTTTCCGCATTGTTTCATCTTTCATCTTTCCGCATTGTTTCATCTTTCACCTTTCCGCATTCTTTCATCTTTCATCTTTCCGCATTGTTTCATCTTTCATCTTTCCGCATTGTTTCATCCTTTCATCTTTCCGCATTCTTTCATCTTTCATCTTTCCGCATTGTTTCATCTTTCATCTTCTGCATTCTTTCATCTTTCATCTTTCCGCATTGTTTCATCTTTCATCTTTCCGCATTGTTTCATCTTTCATCTTTCCGCATTGTTTCATCTTTCATCTTTCCGCATTGTTTCATCTTTCCGCATTGTTTGATCTTTCCGCATTGTTTCATCTTTCATCTTTCCGCATTGTTTCATCTTTCACCTTTCCGCATTCTTTCATCTTTCATCTTTCCGCATTGTTTCATCTTTCATCTTTCCGCATTGTTTCATCTTTCATCTTTCCGCATTGTTTCATCTTTCATCTTTCCGCATTGTTTCATCTTTCATCTTTCCGCATTCTTTCATCTTTCATCTTTCCGCATTGTTTCATCTTTCATCTTTCCGCATTGTTTCATCTTTCATCTTTCCGCATTGTTTCATCTTTCCGCATTGTTTCATCTTTCATCTTCCGCATTCTTTCATCTTCCATCTTTCCGCATTGTTTCATCTTTCATCTTTCCGCATTGTTTCATCTTTCATCTTTCCGTATTGTTTATTCTTTCATCTTTCCGCATTGTTTCATCTTTCCGCATTGTTTCATCTTTCCGCATAGTTTCATCTTTCATCTTCCGCATTCTTTCATGTTTCATCTTTCCGAATTGTTTCATCTTTCATCTTTCATCTTTCATCTTTCCGCATTCTTTCATCTTTCATCTTTCCGCATTGTTTCATCTTTCATCTTTCCGCATTCTTTCATCTTTCATCTTTCCGCATTGTTTCATCTTTCATCTTTCCGCATTGTTTCATCTTTCCGCATTGTTTCATCTTTCCGCATTATTTCATCTTTCATCTTCCGCATTCTTTCATCTTTCATCTTTCCGCATTGTTTCATCTTTCATATTTCCGCATTGTTTCATCCTTTCATCTTTCCGCATTCTTTCATCTTTCATCTTTCCGCATTGTTTCATCTTTCATCTTTCCGCATTGTTTCATCTTTCATCTTTCCGCATTGTTTCATCTTTCATCTTTCCGCATTGTTTCATCTTTCATCTTTCCGCATTGTTTCATCTTTCATCTTTCCGCATTGTTTCATCTTTCATCTTTCCGCATTGTTTCATCTTTCATCTTTCCGCATTGTTTCATCTTTCATCTTTCCGCATTCTTTCATCTTTCATCTTTCCGCATTGTTTCATCTTTCATCTTTCCGCATTCTTTCATCTTTCATCTTTCCGCATTGTTTCATCTTTCCGCATTGTTTCATCTTTCATCTTTCCGCATTGTTTCATCTTTCATCTTTCCGCATTGTTTCATCTTTCATCTTTCCGCAGTGTTTCATCTTTCCGCATTGTTTCATCTTTCCGCATTGTTTCATCTTTCATCTTTCCGCATTGTTTCATCTTTCATCTTTCCGCATTCTTTCATCTTTCATCTTTCCGCATTGTTTCATCTTTCATCTTTCCGCATTCTTTCATCTTTCATCTTTCCGCATTGTTTCATCTTTCATCTTTCCGCATTGTTTCATCTTTCATCTTCCGCATTCTTTCATCTTTCATCTTTCCGCATTCTTTCATCTTTCCGCATTCTTTCATCTTTCATCTTTCCGCATTGTTTCATTTTTCATCTTTCCGCATTGCTTCATCTTTCATCTTTCCGCATTGTTTCATCTTTCATCTTTCCGCATTCTTTCATCTTTCATCTTTCCGCATTGTTTCATCTTTCATCTTTCCGCATTGTTTCATCTTTCATCTTTCCGCATTGTTTCATCTTTCCGCATTGTTTCATCTTTCATCTTCCGCATTCTTTCATCTTTCATCTTTCCGCATTGTTTCATCTTTCATCTTTCCGCATTGTTTCATCTTTCATCTTCCGCATTCTTTCATCTTTCATCTTTCCGCATTGTTTCATCTTTCATCTTTCCGCATTTTTTCATCTTTCATCTTTCCGCATTGTTTCATCTTTCCGCATTGTTTCATCTTTCCGCATTGTTTCATCTTTCATCTTTCCGCATTCTTTCATCTTTCATCTTTCCGCATTGTTTCATCTTTCATATTTCCGCATTGTTTCATCCTTTCATCTTTTCGCATTCTTTCATCTTTCATCTTTCCGCATTGTTTCATCTTTCATCTTTCCGCATTGTTTCATCTTTCCGCATTGTTTCATCTTTCCGCATTGTTTCATCTTTCATCTTCCGCATTCTTTCATCTTTCATCTTTCCGCATTGTTTCATCTTTCATCTTTCATCTTTCATCTTTCCGCATTCTTTCATCTTTCATCTTTCCGCATTGTTTCATCTTTCATCTTTCCGCATTGTTTCATCTTTCATCTTTCCGCATTGTTTCATCTTTCATCTTTCCGCATTGTTTCATCTTTCATCTTTCCGCATTGTTTCATCTTTCATCTTTCCGCATTGTTTCATCTTTCATCTTCCGCATTCTTTCATCTTTCATCTTTCCGCATTGTTTCATCTTTCATCTTACGCATTCTTTCATCTTTTATCTTTCCGCATTGTTTCATCTTTCATCTTTCCGCATTGTTTCATCTTTCATCTTCCCGCATTGTTTCATCTTTCATCTTTCCGCATTCTTTCATCTTTCATCTTTCCGCATTGTTTCATCTTTCATCTTTCCGCATTGTTTCATCTTTCATCTTCCGCATTCTTTCATCTTTCATCTTTCCGCATTGTTTCATCTTTCATCTTTCCGCATTGTTTCATCTTTCATCTTCCGCATTCTTTCATCTTTCATCTTTCCGCATTGTTTCATCTTTCATCTTTCCGCATTCTTTCATCTTTCATCTTTCCGCATTGTTTCATCTTTCATCTTTCCGCATTGTTTCATATTTCATCTTTCCGCATTCTTTCATCTTTCATCTTTCCGCATTGTTTCATCTTTCATCTTTCCGCATTGTTTCATCTTTCCGCATTGTTTCATCTTTCATCTTCCGCATTCTTTCATCTTTCATCTTTCCGCATTGTTTCATCTTTCATCTTTCCGCATTTTTTCATCTTTCATCTTTCCGCATTGTTTCATCTTTCATCTTTCCGCATTGTTTCATCTTTCCGCATTGTTTCATCTTTCCGCATTGTTTCATCTTACCGCATTGTTTCATCTTTCATCTTTCCGCATTTTTTCATCTTTCATCTTTCCGCATTGTTTCATCTTTCCGCATTGTTTCATCTTTCCGCATTGTTTCATCTTTCATCTTCCGCATTCTTTCATCTTTCATCTTTCCGCATTGTTTCATCTTTCATCTTTCATCTTTCATCTTTCCGCATTCTTTCATCTTTCATCTTTCCGCATTGTTTCATCTTTCATCTTTCCGCATTGTTTCATCTTTCATCTTTCCGCATTGTTTCATCTTTCATCTTTCCGCATTGTTTCATCTTTCATCTTTCCGCATTGTTTCATCTTTCATCTTTCCGCATTGTTTCATCTTTCATCTTCCGCATTCTTTCATCTTTCATCTTTCCGCATTGTTTCATCTTTCATCTTTCCGCATTTTTTCATCTTTCATCTTTCCGCATTGTTTCATCTTTCCGCAGTGTTTCATCTATCCACATTGTTTCATCTTTCCGCATTGTTTCATCTTTCATCTTTCCGCATTGTTTCATCTTTCACCTTTCCGAATTCTTTCATCTTTCATCTTTCCGCATTGTTTCATCTTTCATCTTTCCGCATTCTTTCATCTTTCATCTTTCCGCAATGTTTCATCTTTCATCTTTCCGCATTGTTTCATCCTTCCGCATTGTTTCATCTTTCCGCATTGTTTCATCTTTCCGCATTGTTTCATCTTTCCGCATTGTTTCATCTTTCCGCATTGCTTCATCTTTCATCTTCCGCATTCTTTCATCTTTCATCTTTCCGCATTGTTTCATCTTTCATCTTTCCGCATTGTTTCATCTTTCATCTTTCCGCATTGTTTCATCCTTCATCTTTCCGCATTGTTTCATCTTTCATCTTCCGCATTCTTTCATCTTTCATCTTTCCGCATTGTTTCATCTTTCATCTTTCCGCATTGTTTCATCTTTCATCTTCCGCATTCTTTCATCTTTCATCTTTCCGCATTGTTTCATCTTTCATCTTTCCGCATTCTTTCATCTTTCATCTTTCCGCATTATTTCATCTTTCATCTTTCCGCATTTTTTCATCTTTCATCTTACCGCATTGTTTCATCTTTCCGCATTGTTTCATCTTTCCGCATTGTTTCATCTTTCCGCATTGTTTCATCTTTCCGCATTGTTTCATCTTTCCGCATTGTTTCATCTTTCCGCATTGTTTCATCTTTCCGCATTGTTTCATCTTTCATCTTTCCGCATTGTTTCATCTTTCATCTTTCCGCATTTAATCATCTTTCATCTTTCCGCATTGTTTCATCTTTCATCTTTTCGCATTGTTTCATCTTTCGTCTTTCCGCATTGTATCATCTTTCATCTTTCCGCATTGTTTCATCTTTCATCTTTCCGCATTGTTTCATCTTTCATCTTTCCGCATTGTTTCATCTTTCATCTTTCCGCATCGTTTCATCTTTCATCTTTCCGCATTGTTTCATCTTTCATCTTTCCGCATTCTTTCATCTTTCATCTTTCCGCATTGTTTCATCTTTCATCTTTCCGCATTGTTTCATCTTTCATCTTTCCGCATTGTTTCATCTTTCCGCATTGTTTCATCTTTCCGCATTGTTTCATCTTTCATCTTTCCGCATTTTTTCATCTTTCATCTTTCCGCATTGTTTCATCTTTCATCTTTCCGCATTCTTCCATCTTTCATCTTTCCGCATTGTTTCATCTTTCATCTTTCCGCATTGTTTCATCTTTCATCTTTCCGCATTGTTTCATCTTTCATCTTTCCGCATTCTTTCATCTTTCATCTTTCCGCATTGTTTCATCTTTCATCTTTCCGCATTGTTTCATCTTTCATCTTTCCGCATTGTTTCATCTTTCATCTTCCGCATTCTTTCATCTTTCATCTTTCCGCATTGTTTCATCTTTCATCTTTCCGCATTCTTTCATCTTTCATCTTTCCGCATTGTTTCATCTTTCATCTTTCATCTTTCCGCATTGTTTCATCTTTCATCTTCCGCATTCTTTCATCTTTCATCTTTCCGCATTGTTTCATCTTTCATCTTTCATCTTTCCGCATTGTTTCATCTTTCATCTTCCGCATTCTTTCATCTTTCATCTTTCCGCATTGTTTCATCTTTCATCTTTCCGCATTCTTTCATCTTTCATCTTTCCGCATTGTTTCATCTTTCATCTTTCCGCATTGTTTCATCTTTCATCTTTCCGCATTGTTTCATCTTTCATCTTACGCATTCTTTCATCTTTTATCTTTCCGCATTGTTTCATCTTTCATCTTTCCGCATTGTTTCATCTTTCATCTTCCCGCATTGTTTCATCTTTCATCTTTCCGCATTCTTTCATCTTTCATCTTTCCGCATTGTTTCATCTTTCATCTTTCCGCATTGTTTCATCTTTCATCTTCCGCATTCTTTCATCTTTCATCTTTCCGCATTGTTTCATCTTTCATCTTTCCGCATTGTTTCATCTTTCATCTTCCGCATTCTTTCATCTTTCATCTTTCCGCATTGTTTCATCTTTCATCTTTCCGCATTCTTTCATCTTTCATCTTTCCGCATTGTTTCATCTTTCATCTTTCCGCATTGTTTCATCTTTCATCTTTCCGCATTCTTTCATCTTTCATCTTTCCGCATTGTTTCATCTTTCATCTTTCCGCATTGTTTCATCTTTCCGCATTGTTTCATCTTTCATCTTCCGCATTCTTTCATCTTTCATCTTTCCGCATTGTTTCATCTTTCATCTTTCCGCATTTTTTCATCTTTCATCTTTCCGCATTGTTTCATCTTTCATCTTTCCGCATTGTTTCATCTTTCCGCATTGTTTCATCTTTCCGCATTGTTTCATCTTACCGCATTGTTTCATCTTTCATCTTTCCGCATTTTTTCATCTTTCATCTTTCCGCATTGTTTCATCTTTCATTTTTCCGCATTCTTTCATCTTTCATCTTTCCGCATTGTTTCATCTTTCATCTTTCCGCATTGTTTCATCTTTCATCTTTCCGCATTGTTTCATCTTTCATCTTTCCGCATTCTTTCATCTTTCATCTTTCCGCATTGTTTCATCTTTCATCTTTCATCTTTCCGCATTGTTTCATCTTTCATCTTCCGCATTCTTTCATCTTTCATCTTTCCGCATTGTTTCATCTTTCATCTTTCCGCATTCTTTCATCTTTCATCTTTCCGCATTGTTTCATCTTTCATCTTTCCGCATTCTTTCATCTTTCATCTTCCGCATTCTTTCATCTTTCATCTTTCCGCATTGTTTCATCTTTCATCTTTCCATATTGTTTCATCTTTCATCTTTCCGCATTGTTTCATCTTTCATCTTTCCGCATTCTTTCATCTTTCATCTTTCCGCATTGTTTCATCTTTCATCTTTCCGCATTGTTTCATCTTTCATCTTTCCGCATTGTTTCATCTTTCATCTTCCGAATTCTTTCATCTTTCATCTTTCCGCATTGTTTCATCTTTCATCTTTCCGCATTCTTTCATCTTTCATCTTTCCGCATTATTTCATCTTTCATCTTTCCGCATTTTTTCATCTTTCATCTTTCCGCATTGTTTCATCTTTCCGCATTGTTTCATCTTTCCGCATTGTTTCATCTTTCCGCATTGTTTCATCTTTCCGCATTGTTTCATCTTTCCGCATTGTTTCATCTTTCCGCATTGTTTCATCTTTCCGCATTGTTTCATCTTTCCGCATTGTTTCATCTTTCCGCATTGTTTCATCTTTCCGCATTGTTTCATCTTTCCGCATTGTTTCATCTTTCCGCATTGTTTCATCTTTCATCTTTCCGCATTGTTTCAACTTTCCGCATTGTTTCATCTTTCCGCATTGTTTCATCTTTCCGCATTGTTTCATCTTTCCGCATTGTTTCATCTTTCCGCATTGTTTCATCTTTCCGCATTGTTTCATCTTTCCGCATTGTTTCATCTTTCCGCATTGTTTCATCTTTCCGCATTGTTTCATCTTTCCGCATTGTTTCATCTTTCATCTTTCCGCATTGTTTCATCTTTCATCTTTCCGCATTGTTTCATCTTTCATCTTTCCGCATTTAATCATCTTTCATCTTTCCGCATTGTTTCATCTTTCATCTTTTCGCATTGTTTCATCTTTCATCTTTCCGCATTCTTTCATCTTTCATCTTTCCGCATTGTTTCATCTTTCATCTTTCCGCATTCTTTCATCTTTCATCTTTCCGCATTGTTTCATCTTTCATCTTTCCGCATTCTTTCATCTTTCATCTTTCCGCATTGTTTCATCTTTCATCTTTCCGCATTGTTTCATCTTTCATCTTTCCGCATTGTTTCATCTTTCATCTTTCCGCATTGTTTCATCTTTCCGCAGTGTTTCATCTTTCCGCATTGTTTCATCTTTCCGCATTGTTTCATCTTTCATCTTTCCGCATTGTTTCATCTTTCATCTTTCCGCATTCTTTCATCTTTCATCTTTCCGCATTGTTTCATCATTCATCTTTCCGCATTCTTTCATCTTTCATCTTTCCGCATTGTTTCATCTTTCATCTTTCCGCATTGTTTCATCTTTCATCTTCCGCATTCTTTCATCTTTCATCTTTCCGCATTCTTTCATCTTTCATCTTTCCGCATTCTTTCATCTTTCATCTTTCCGCATTGTTTCATCTTTCATCTTTCCGCATTGCTTCATCTTTCATCTTTCCGCATTGTTTCATCTTTCATCTTTCCGCATTCTTTCATCTTTCATCTTTCCGCATTGTTTCATCTTTCATCTTTCCGCATTGTTTCATCTTTCATCTTTCCGCATTGTTTCATCTTTCATCTTCCGCATTCTTTCATCTTTCATCTTTCCGCATTGTTTCATCTTTCATCTTTCCGCATTGTTTCATCTTTCATCTTCCGCATTCTTTCATCTTTCATCTTTCCGCATTGTTTCATCTTTCATCTTTCCGCATTTTTTCATCTTTCATCTTTCCGCATTGTTTCATCTTTCCGCATTGTTTCATCTTTCCGCATTGTTTCATCTTTCCGCATTGTTTCATCTTTCCGCATTGTTTCATCTTTCATCTTTCCGCATTCTTTCATCTTTCATCTTTCCGCATTGTTTCATCTTTCATATTTCCGCATTGTTTCATCCTTTCATCTTTCCGCATTCTTTCATCTTTCATCTTTCCGCATTGTTTCATCTTTCATCTTTCCGCATTGTTTCATCTTTCATCTTTCCGCATTGTTTCATCTTTCCGCATTGTTTCATCTTTCATCTTCCGCATTCTTTCATCTTTCATCTTTCCGCATTGTTTCATCTTTCATCTTTCCGCATTGTTTCATCTTTCATCTTCCGCATTCTTTCATCTTTCATTTTTCCGCATTGTTTCATCTTTCATCTTTCCGCATTTTTTCATCTTTCATCTTTCCGCATTGTTTCATCTTTCCGCATTGTTTGATCTTTCCGCATTGTTTCATCTTTCATCTTTCCGCATTGTTTCATCTTTCACCTTTCCGCATTCTTTCATCTTTCATCTTTCCGCATTGTTTCATCTTTCATCTTTCCGCATTGTTTCATCCTTTCATCTTTCCGCATTCTTTCATCTTTCATCTTTCCGCATTGTTTCATCTTTCATCTTCTGCATTCTTTCATCTTTCATCTTTCCGCATTGTTTCATCTTTCATCTTTCCGCATTGTTTCATCTTTCATCTTTCCGCATTGTTTCATCTTTCATCTTTCCGCATTGTTTCATCTTTCATCTTTCCGCATTGTTTCATCTTTCCGCATTGTTTGATCTTTCCGCATTGTTTCATCTTTCATCTTTCCGCATTGTTTCATCTTTCACCTTTCCGCATTCTTTCATCTTTCATCTTTCCGCATTGTTTCATCTTTCATCTTTCCGCATTGTTTCATCTTTCATCTTTCCGCATTGTTTCATCTTTCATCTTTCCGCATTGTTTCATCTTTCATCTTTCCGCATTCTTTCATCTTTCATCTTTCCGCATTGTTTCATCTTTCATCTTTCCGCATTGTTTCATCTTTCATCTTTCCGCATTGTTTCATCTTTCCGCATTGTTTCATCTTTCATCTTCCGCATTCTTTCATCTTCCATCTTTCCGCATTGTTTCATCTTTCATCTTTCCGCATTGTTTCATCTTTCATCTTTCCGTATTGTTTATTCTTTCATCTTTCCGCATTGTTTCATCTTTCCGCATTGTTTCATCTTTCCGCATAGTTTCATCTTTCATCTTCCGCATTCTTTCATGTTTCATCTTTCCGAATTGTTTCATCTTTCATCTTTCATCTTTCATCTTTCCGCATTCTTTCATCTTTCATCTTTCCGCATTGTTTCATCTTTCATCTTTCCGCATTCTTTCATCTTTCATCTTTCCGCATTGTTTCATCTTTCATCTTTCCGCATTGTTTCATCTTTCCGCATTGTTTCATCTTTCCGCATTATTTCATCTTTCATCTTCCGCATTCTTTCATCTTTCATCTTTCCGCATTGTTTCATCTTTCATATTTCCGCATTGTTTCATCCTTTCATCTTTCCGCATTCTTTCATCTTTCATCTTTCCGCATTGTTTCATCTTTCATCTTTCCGCATTGTTTCATCTTTCATCTTTCCGCATTGTTTCATCTTTCATCTTTCCGCATTGTTTCATCTTTCATCTTTCCGCATTGTTTCATCTTTCATCTTTCCGCATTGTTTCATCTTTCATCTTTCCGCATTGTTTCATCTTTCATCTTTCCGCATTGTTTCATCTTTCATCTTTCCGCATTCTTTCATCTTTCATCTTTCCGCATTGTTTCATCTTTCATCTTTCCGCATTCTTTCATCTTTCATCTTTCCGCATTGTTTCATCTTTCCGCATTGTTTCATCTTTCATCTTTCCGCATTGTTTCATCTTTCATCTTTCCGCATTGTTTCATCTTTCATCTTTCCGCAGTGTTTCATCTTTCCGCATTGTTTCATCTTTCCGCATTGTTTCATCTTTCATCTTTCCGCATTGTTTCATCTTTCATCTTTCCGCATTCTTTCATCTTTCATCTTTCCGCATTGTTTCATCTTTCATCTTTCCGCATTCTTTCATCTTTCATCTTTCCGCATTGTTTCATCTTTCATCTTTCCGCATTGTTTCATCTTTCATCTTCCGCATTCTTTCATCTTTCATCTTTCCGCATTCTTTCATCTTTCCGCATTCTTTCATCTTTCATCTTTCCGCATTGTTTCATTTTTCATCTTTCCGCATTGCTTCATCTTTCATCTTTCCGCATTGTTTCATCTTTCATCTTTCCGCATTCTTTCATCTTTCATCTTTCCGCATTGTTTCATCTTTCATCTTTCCGCATTGTTTCATCTTTCATCTTTCCGCATTGTTTCATCTTTCCGCATTGTTTCATCTTTCATCTTCCGCATTCTTTCATCTTTCATCTTTCCGCATTGTTTCATCTTTCATCTTTCCGCATTGTTTCATCTTTCATCTTCCGCATTCTTTCATCTTTCATCTTTCCGCATTGTTTCATCTTTCATCTTTCCGCATTTTTTCATCTTTCATCTTTCCGCATTGTTTCATCTTTCCGCATTGTTTCATCTTTCCGCATTGTTTCATCTTTCATCTTTCCGCATTCTTTCATCTTTCATCTTTCCGCATTGTTTCATCTTTCATATTTCCGCATTGTTTCATCCTTTCATCTTTTCGCATTCTTTCATCTTTCATCTTTCCGCATTGTTTCATCTTTCATCTTTCCGCATTGTTTCATCTTTCCGCATTGTTTCATCTTTCCGCATTGTTTCATCTTTCATCTTCCGCATTCTTTCATCTTTCATCTTTCCGCATTGTTTCATCTTTCATCTTTCATCTTTCATCTTTCCGCATTCTTTCATCTTTCATCTTTCCGCATTGTTTCATCTTTCATCTTTCCGCATTGTTTCATCTTTCATCTTTCCGCATTGTTTCATCTTTCATCTTTCCGCATTGTTTCATCTTTCATCTTTCCGCATTGTTTCATCTTTCATCTTTCCGCATTGTTTCATCTTTCATCTTCCGCATTCTTTCATCTTTCATCTTTCCGCATTGTTTCATCTTTCATCTTTCCGCATTTTTTCATCTTTCATCTTTCCGCATTGTTTCATCTTTCCGCAGTGTTTCATCTATCCACATTGTTTCATCTTTCCGCATTGTTTCATCTTTCATCTTTCCGCATTGTTTCATCTTTCACCTTTCCGAATTCTTTCATCTTTCATCTTTCCGCATTGTTTCATCTTTCATCTTTCCGCATTCTTTCATCTTTCATCTTTCCGCAATGTTTCATCTTTCATCTTTCCGCATTGTTTCATCCTTCCGCATTGTTTCATCTTTCCGCATTGTTTCATCTTTCCGCATTGTTTCATCTTTCCGCATTGTTTCATCTTTCCGCATTGCTTCATCTTTCATCTTCCGCATTCTTTCATCTTTCATCTTTCCGCATTGTTTCATCTTTCATCTTTCCGCATTGTTTCATCTTTCATCTTTCCGCATTGTTTCATCCTTCATCTTTCCGCATTGTTTCATCTTTCATCTTCCGCATTCTTTCATCTTTCATCTTTCCGCATTGTTTCATCTTTCATCTTTCCGCATTGTTTCATCTTTCATCTTCCGCATTCTTTCATCTTTCATCTTTCCGCATTGTTTCATCTTTCATCTTTCCGCATTCTTTCATCTTTCATCTTTCCGCATTATTTCATCTTTCATCTTTCCGCATTTTTTCATCTTTCATCTTACCGCATTGTTTCATCTTTCCGCATTGTTTCATCTTTCCGCATTGTTTCATCTTTCCGCATTGTTTCATCTTTCCGCATTGTTTCATCTTTCCGCATTGTTTCATCTTTCCGCATTGTTTCATCTTTCCGCATTGTTTCATCTTTCATCTTTCCGCATTGTTTCATCTTTCATCTTTCCGCATTTAATCATCTTTCATCTTTCCGCATTGTTTCATCTTTCATCTTTTCGCATTGTTTCATCTTTCGTCTTTCCGCATTGTATCATCTTTCATCTTTCCGCATTGTTTCATCTTTCATCTTTCCGCATTGTTTCATCTTTCATCTTTCCGCATTGTTTCATCTTTCATCTTTCCGCATCGTTTCATCTTTCATCTTTCCGCATTGTTTCATCTTTCATCTTTCCGCATTCTTTCATCTTTCATCTTTCCGCATTGTTTCATCTTTCATCTTTCCGCATTGTTTCATCTTTCATCTTTCCGCATTGTTTCATCTTTCCGCATTGTTTCATCTTTCCGCATTGTTTCATCTTTCATCTTTCCGCATTTTTTCATCTTTCATCTTTCCGCATTGTTTCATCTTTCATCTTTCCGCATTCTTCCATCTTTCATCTTTCCGCATTGTTTCATCTTTCATCTTTCCGCATTGTTTCATCTTTCATCTTTCCGCATTGTTTCATCTTTCATCTTTCCGCATTCTTTCATCTTTCATCTTTCCGCATTGTTTCATCTTTCATCTTTCCGCATTGTTTCATCTTTCATCTTTCCGCATTGTTTCATCTTTCATCTTCCGCATTCTTTCATCTTTCATCTTTCCGCATTGTTTCATCTTTCATCTTTCCGCATTCTTTCATCTTTCATCTTTCCGCATTGTTTCATCTTTCATCTTTCATCTTTCCGCATTGTTTCATCTTTCATCTTCCGCATTCTTTCATCTTTCATCTTTCCGCATTGTTTCATCTTTCATCTTTCATCTTTCCGCATTGTTTCATCTTTCATCTTCCGCATTCTTTCATCTTTCATCTTTCCGCATTGTTTCATCTTTCATCTTTCCGCATTCTTTCATCTTTCATCTTTCCGCATTGTTTCATCTTTCATCTTTCCGCATTCTTTCATCTTTCATCTTTCCGCATTGTTTCATCTTTCATCTTTCCGCATTGTTTCATATTTCATCTTTCCGCATTGTTTCATCTTTCATCTTTCCGCATTGTTTCATCTTTCATCTTTCCGCATTGTTTCATCTTTCATCTTTCCGCATTGTTTCATCTTTCATCTTACGCATTCTTTCATCTTTTATCTTTCCGCATTGTTTCATCTTTCATCTTTCCGCATTGTTTCATCTTTCATCTTCCCGCATTGTTTCATCTTTCATCTTTCCGCATTCTTTCATCTTTCATCTTTCCGCATTGTTTCATCTTTCATCTTTCCGCATTGTTTCATCTTTCATCTTCCGCATTCTTTCATCTTTCATCTTTCCGCATTGTTTCATCTTTCATCTTTCCGCATTGTTTCATCTTTCATCTTCCGCATTCTTTCATCTTTCATCTTTCCGCATTGTTTCATCTTTCATCTTTCCGCATTCTTTCATCTTTCATCTTTCCGCATTGTTTCATCTTTCATCTTTCCGCATTGTTTCATCTTTCATCTTTCCGCATTCTTTCATCTTTCATCTTTCCGCATTGTTTCATCTTTCATCTTTCCGCATTGTTTCATCTTTCCGCATTGTTTCATCTTTCATCTTCCGCATTCTTTCATCTTTCATCTTTCCGCATTGTTTCATCTTTCATCTTTCCGCATTTTTTCATCTTTCATCTTTCCGCATTGTTTCATCTTTCATCTTTCCGCATTGTTTCATCTTTCCGCATTGTTTCATCTTTCCGCATTGTTTCATCTTACCGCATTGTTTCATCTTTCATCTTTCCGCATTTTTTCATCTTTCATCTTTCCGCATTGTTTCATCTTTCCGCATTGTTTCATCTTTCCGCATTGTTTCATCTTTCATCTTCCGCATTCTTTCATCTTTCATCTTTCCGCATTGTTTCATCTTTCATCTTTCATCTTTCATCTTTCCGCATTCTTTCATCTTTCATCTTTCCGCATTGTTTCATCTTTCATCTTTCCGCATTGTTTCATCTTTCATCTTTCCGCATTGTTTCATCTTTCATCTTTCCGCATTGTTTCATCTTTCATCTTTCCGCATTGTTTCATCTTTCATCTTTCCGCATTGTTTCATCTTTCATCTTCCGCATTCTTTCATCTTTCATCTTTCCGCATTGTTTCATCTTTCATCTTTCCGCATTTTTTCATCTTTCATCTTTCCGCATTGTTTCATCTTTCCGCAGTGTTTCATCTATCCACATTGTTTCATCTTTCCGCATTGTTTCATCTTTCATCTTTCCGCATTGTTTCATCTTTCACCTTTCCGAATTCTTTCATCTTTCATCTTTCCGCATTGTTTCATCTTTCATCTTTCCGCATTCTTTCATCTTTCATCTTTCCGCAATGTTTCATCTTTCATCTTTCCGCATTGTTTCATCCTTCCGCATTGTTTCATCTTTCCGCATTGTTTCATCTTTCCGCATTGTTTCATCTTTCCGCATTGTTTCATCTTTCCGCATTGCTTCATCTTTCATCTTCCGCATTCTTTCATCTTTCATCTTTCCGCATTGTTTCATCTTTCATCTTTCCGCATTGTTTCATCTTTCATCTTTCCGCATTGTTTCATCCTTCATCTTTCCGCATTGTTTCATCTTTCATCTTCCGCATTCTTTCATCTTTCATCTTTCCGCATTGTTTCATCTTTCATCTTTCCGCATTGTTTCATCTTTCATCTTCCGCATTCTTTCATCTTTCATCTTTCCGCATTGTTTCATCTTTCATCTTTCCGCATTCTTTCATCTTTCATCTTTCCGCATTATTTCATCTTTCATCTTTCCGCATTTTTTCATCTTTCATCTTACCGCATTGTTTCATCTTTCCGCATTGTTTCATCTTTCCGCATTGTTTCATCTTTCCGCATTGTTTCATCTTTCCGCATTGTTTCATCTTTCCGCATTGTTTCATCTTTCCGCATTGTTTCATCTTTCATCTTTCCGCATTGTTTCATCTTTCATCTTTCCGCATTTAATCATCTTTCATCTTTCCGCATTGTTTCATCTTTCATCTTTTCGCATTGTTTCATCTTTCGTCTTTCCGCATTGTATCATCTTTCATCTTTCCGCATTGTTTCATCTTTCATCTTTCCGCATTGTTTCATCTTTCATCTTTCCGCATTGTTTCATCTTTCATCTTTCCGCATCGTTTCATCTTTCATCTTTCCGCATTGTTTCATCTTTCATCTTTCCGCATTCTTTCATCTTTCATCTTTCCGCATTGTTTCATCTTTCATCTTTCCGCATTGTTTCATCTTTCATCTTTCCGCATTGTTTCATCTTTCCGCATTGTTTCATCTTTCCGCATTGTTTCATCTTTCATCTTTCCGCATTTTTTCATCTTTCATCTTTCCGCATTGTTTCATCTTTCATCTTTCCGCATTCTTCCATCTTTCATCTTTCCGCATTGTTTCATCTTTCATCTTTCCGCATTGTTTCATCTTTCATCTTTCCGCATTGTTTCATCTTTCATCTTTCCGCATTCTTTCATCTTTCATCTTTCCGCATTGTTTCATCTTTCATCTTTCCGCATTGTTTCATCTTTCATCTTTCCGCATTGTTTCATCTTTCATCTTCCGCATTCTTTCATCTTTCATCTTTCCGCATTGTTTCATCTTTCATCTTTCCGCATTCTTTCATCTTTCATCTTTCCGCATTGTTTCATCTTTCATCTTTCATCTTTCCGCATTGTTTCATCTTTCATCTTCCGCATTCTTTCATCTTTCATCTTTCCGCATTGTTTCATCTTTCATCTTTCATCTTTCCGCATTGTTTCATCTTTCATCTTCCGCATTCTTTCATCTTTCATCTTTCCGCATTGTTTCATCTTTCATCTTTCCGCATTCTTTCATCTTTCATCTTTCCGCATTGTTTCATCTTTCATCTTTCCGCATTCTTTCATCTTTCATCTTTCCGCATTGTTTCATCTTTCATCTTTCCGCATTGTTTCATATTTCATCTTTCCGCATTGTTTCATCTTTCATCTTTCCGCATTGTTTCATCTTTCATCTTTCCGCATTGTTTCATCTTTCATCTTTCCGCAGTGTTTCATCTTTCATCTTTCATCTTTCCGCATTGTTTCATCTTTCATCTTCCGCATTCTTTCATCTTTCATCTTTCCGCATTGTTTCATCTTTCATCTTTCATCTTTCCGCATTGTTTCATCTTTCATCTTCCGCATTCTTTCATCTTTCATCTTTCCGCATTGTTTCATCTTTCATCTTTCCGCATTCTTTCATCTTTCATCTTTCCGCATTGTTTCATCTTTCATCTTTCCGCATTCTTTCATCTTTCATCTTTCCGCATTGTTTCATCTTTCATCTTTCCGCATTGTTTCATATTTCATCTTTCCGCATTGTTTCATCTTTCATCTTTCCGCATTGTTTCATCTTTCATCTTTCCGCATTGTTTCATCTTTCATCTTTCCGCATTGTTTCATCTTTCATCTTACGCATTCTTTCATCTTTTATCTTTCCGCATTGTTTCATCTTTCATCTTTCCGCATTGTTTCATCTTTCATCTTCCCGCATTGTTTCATCTTTCATCTTTCCGCATTCTTTCATCTTTCATCTTTCCGCATTGTTTCATCTTTCATCTTTCCGCATTGTTTCATCTTTCATCTTCCGCATTCTTTCATCTTTCATCTTTCCGCATTGTTTCATCTTTCATCTTTCCGCATTGTTTCATCTTTCATCTTCCGCATTCTTTCATCTTTCATCTTTCCGCATTGTTTCATCTTTCATCTTTCCGCATTCTTTCATCTTTCATCTTTCCGCATTGTTTCATCTTTCATCTTTCCGCATTGTTTCATCTTTCATCTTTCCGCATTCTTTCATCTTTCATCTTTCCGCATTGTTTCATCTTTCATCTTTCCGCATTGTTTCATCTTTCCGCATTGTTTCATCTTTCATCTTCCGCATTCTTTCATCTTTCATCTTTCCGCATTGTTTCATCTTTCATCTTTCCGCATTTTTTCATCTTTCATCTTTCCGCATTGTTTCATCTTTCATCTTTCCGCATTGTTTCATCTTTCCGCATTGTTTCATCTTTCCGCATTGTTTCATCTTACCGCATTGTTTCATCTTTCATCTTTCCGCATTTTTTCATCTTTCATCTTTCCGCATTGTTTCATCTTTCATTTTTCCGCATTCTTTCATCTTTCATCTTTCCGCATTGTTTCATCTTTCATCTTTCCGCATTGTTTCATCTTTCATCTTTCCGCATTGTTTCATCTTTCATCTTTCCGCATTCTTTCATCTTTCATCTTTCCGCATTGTTTCATCTTTCATCTTTCATCTTTCCGCATTGTTTCATCTTTCAACTTTCCGCATTCTTTCATCTTTCATCTTTCCGCATTGTTTCATCTTTCATCTTTCCGCATTGTTTCATCTTTCATCTTTCCGCATTCTTTCATCTTTCATCTTTCCGCATTCTTTCATCTTTCATCTTTCCGCATTCTTTCATCTTTCATCTTTCCGCATTGTTTCATCTTTCATCTTTCCGCAATGTTTCATCTTTCATCTTTCCGCAATGTTTCATCTTTCACCTTTCCGCATTGTTTCATCTTTTATCTTTCCGCATTCTTTCATCTTTCATCTTTCCGCATTGCTTCATCTTTCATCTTTCCGCATTGTTTCATCTTTCCGCATTGTTTCATCTTTCCGCATTGTTTCATCTTTCATCTTCCGCATTCTTTCATCTTTAATCTTTCCGCATTGTTTCATCTTTCATCTTTCCGCATTTTTTCATCTTTCATCTTTCCGCATTGTTTCATCTTTCATCTTTCCGCATTGTTTCATCTTTCCGCATTGATTCATCTTTCCGCATTGTTTCATCTTTCATCTTTCCGCATTGTTTCATCTTTCCGCATTGTTTCATCTTTCCGCATTGTTTCATCTTTCATCTTTCCGCATTTTTTCATCTTTCATCTTTCCGCATTGTTTCATCTTTCATCTTTCCGCATTCTTCCATCTTTCATCTTTCCGCATTGTTTCATCTTTCATCTTTCCGCATTGTTTCATCTTTCATCTTTCCGCATTGTTTCATCTTTCATCTTTCCGCATTCTTTCATCTTTCATCTTTCCGCATTGTTTCATCTTTCATCTTTCCGCATTGTTTCATCTTTCATCTTTCCGCATTGTTTCATCTTTCATCTTCCGCATTCTTTCATCTTTCATCTTTCCGCATTGTTTCATCTTTCATCTTTCCGCATTCTTTCATCTTTCATGTTTCCGCATTGTTTCATCTTTCATCTTTCATCTTTCCGCATTGTTTCATCTTTCATCTTCCGCATTCTTTCATCTTTCATCTTTCCGCATTGTTTCATCTTTCATCTTTCCGCATTCTTTCATCTTTCATCTTTCCGCATTGTTTCATCTTTCATCTTTCCGCATTCTTTCATCTTTCATCTTTCCGCATTGTTTCATCTTTCATCTTTCCGCATTGTTTCATCTTTCATCTTTCCGCATTGTTTCATCTTTCATCTTTCCGCATTCTTTCATCTTTCATCTTTCCGCATTGTTTCATCTTTCATCTTTCCGCATTGTTTCATCTTTCATCTTCCGCATTCTTTCATCTTTTATCTTTCCGCATTGTTTCATCTTTCATCTTTCCGCATTGTTTCATCTTTCATCTTCCCGCATTGTTTCATCTTTCATCTTTCCGCATTCTTTCATCTTTCATCTTTCCGCATTGTTTCATCTTTCATCTTTCCGCATTGTTTCATCGTTCATCTTCCGCATTCTTTCATCTTTCATCTTTCCGCATTGTTTCATCTTTCATCTTTCCGCATTGTTTCATCTTTCATCTTCCGCATTCTTTCATCTTTCATCTTTCCGCATTGTTTCATCTTTCATCTTTCCGCATTCTTTCATCTTTCATCTTTCCGCATTGTTTCATCTTTCCGCATTGTTTCGTCTTTCCGCATTGTTTCATCTTTCCGCATTGTTTCATCTTTCCGCATTGTTTCATCTTTCATCTTTCCGCATTGTTTCATCTTTCATCTTTCCGCATTTAATCATCTTTCATCTTTCCGCATTGTTTCATCTTTCATCTTTTCGCATTGTTTCATCTTTCATCTTTCCGCATTGTTTCATCTTTCATCTTTCCGCATTTTTTCATCTTTCATCTTTCCGCATTGTTTCAGCTTTCATCTTTCCGCATTCTTTCATCTTTCATCTTTCCGCATTGTTTCATCTTTCATCTTCCGCATTCTTTCATCTTTCATCTTTCCGCATTGTTTCATCTTTCATCTTTCCGCATTCTTTCATCTTTCATCTTTCCGCATTCTTTCATCTTTCATCTTTCCGCATTGTTTCATCTTTCATCTTTCCGCATTGTTTCATCTTTCATCTTTCCGCATTTTTTCATCTTTCATCTTTCCGCATTGTTTCATCTTTTCGCAGTGTTTCATCTATCCGCATTGTTTCATCTTTCCGCATTGTTTCATCTTTCATCTTTCCGCATTGTTTCATCTTTCACCTTTCCGCGTTCTTTCATCTTTCATCTTTCCGCATTGTTTCATCTTTCATCTTTCCGCATTGTTTCATCCTTTCATCTTTCCGCATTCTTCCATCTTTCATCTTTCCGCATTGTTTCATCTTTCATCTTCCGCATTCTTTCATCTTTCATCTTTCCGCATTGTTTCATCTTTCATCTTTCTGCATTGTTTCATCTTTCATCTTTCCGCATTGTTTCATCTTTCATCTTTCCGCATTTTTTCATCTTTCATCTTTCCGCATTGTTTCATCTTTCCGCATTGTTTCATCTTTCATCTTTCCGCATTCTTTCATCTTTCATCTTTCCGCATTGTTTCATCTTTCATCTTTCCGCATTGTTTCATCTTTCCGCATTGTTTCATCTTTCCGCATTGTTTCATCTTTCATCTTCCGCATTCTTTCATCTTTCATCTTTCCGCATTGTTTCATCTTTCATCTTTCCGCATTTTTTCATCTTTCATCTTTCCGCATTGTTTCATCTTTCATCTTTCCGCATTGTTTCATCTTTCCGCATTGTTTCATCTTTCATCTTTCCGCATTGTTTCATCTTTCATCTTTCCGCATTTAATCATCTTTCATCTTTCCGCATTGTTTCATCTTTCATCTTTTCGCATTGTTTCATCTTTCATCTTTCCGCATTGTTTCATCTTTCATCTTTCCGCATTTTTTCATCTTTCATCTTTCCGCATTGTTTCAGCTTTCATCTTTCCGCATTCTTTCATCTTTCATCTTTCCGCATTGTTTCATCTTTCATCTTCCGCATTCTTTCATCTTTCATCTTTCCGCATTGTTTCATCTTTCATCTTTCCGCATTCTTTCATCTTTCATCTTTCCGCATTCTTTCATCTTTCATCTTTCCGCATTGTTTCATCTTTCATCTTTCCGCATTTTTTCATCTTTCATCTTTCCGCATTGTTTATCTTTTCGCAGTGTTTCATCTATCCGCATTGTTTCATCTTTCCGCATTGTTTCATCTTTCATCTTTCCGCATTGTTTCATCTTTCACCTTTCCGCGTTCTTTCATCTTTCATCTTTCCGCATTGTTTCATCTTTCATCTTTCCGCATTGTTTCATCCTTTCATCTTTCCGCATTCTTCCATCTTTCATCTTTCCGCATTGTTTCATCTTTCATCTTCCGCATTCTTTCATCTTTCATCTTTCCGCATTGTTTCATCTTTCATCTTTCTGCATTGTTTCATCTTTCATCTTTCCGCATTGTTTCATCTTTCATCTTTCCGCATTTTTTCATCTTTCATCTTTCCGCATTGTTTCATCTTTCCGCATTGTTTCATCTTTCATCTTTCCGCATTCTTTCATCTTTCATCTTTCCGCACTGTTTCATCTTTCATCTTTCCGCAATGTTTCATCTTTAAACTTTCCGCATTGTTTCATCTTTCATCTTTCCGCATTCTTTCATCTTTCATCTTTCCGCATTGTTTCATCTTTCATCTTTCCGCATTGTTTCATCTTTCCGCATTGTTTCATCTTTCCGCATTGTTTCATCTTTCATCTTCCGCATTCTTTCATCTTTCATCTTTCCGCATTGTTTCATCTTTCATCTTTCCGCATTTTTTCATCTTTCATCTTTCCGCATTGTTTCATCTTTCATCTTTCCGCATTGTTTCATCTTTCCGCATTGTTTCATCTTTCATCTTTCCGCATTGTTTCATCTTTCATCTTTCCGCATTTAATCATCTTTCATCTTTCCGCATTGTTTCATCTTTCATCTTTTCGCATTGTTTCATCTTTCATCTTTCCGCATTGTTTCATCTTTCATCTTTCCGCATTTTTTCATCTTTCATCTTTCCGCATTGTTTCAGCTTTCATCTTTCCGCATTCTTTCATCTTTCATCTTTCCGCATTGTTTCATCTTTCATCTTCCGCATTCTTTCATCTTTCATCTTTCCGCATTGTTTTATCTTTCATCTTTCCGCATTCTTTCATCTTTCATCTTTCCGCATTCTTTCATCTTTCATCTTTCCGCATTGTTTCATCTTTCATCTTTCCGCATTGTTTCATCTTTCCGCATTGTTTCATATTTCCGCATTATTTCATCTTTCATCTTCCGCATTCTTTCATCTTTCATCTTTCCGCATTGTTTCATCTTTCATATTTCCGCATTGTTTCATCTTTCATCTTTCCTCATTGTTTCATCTTTCATCTTTCCGCATTGTTTCATCTTTCATTTTCCGCATTCTTTCATCTTTCATCTTTCCGCATTGTTTCATCTTTCATCTTTCCGCATTTTTTCATCTTTCATCTTTCCGCATTGTTTCATCTTTTCGCAGTGTTTCATCTATCCGCATTGTTTCATCTTTCCGCATTGTTTCATCTTTCATCTTTCCGCATTGTTTCATCTTTCACCTTTCCGCGTTCTTTCATCTTTCATCTTTCCGCATTGTTTCATCTTTCATCTTTCCGCATTGTTTCATCCTTTCATCTTTCCGCATTCTTCCATCTTTCATCTTTCCGCATTGTTTCATCTTTCATCTTCCGCATTCTTTCATCTTTCATCTTTCCGCATTGTTTCATCTTTCATCTTTCTGCATTGTTTCATCTTTCATCTTTCCGCATTGTTTCATCTTTCATCTTTCCGCATTTTTTCATCTTTCATCTTTCCGCATTGTTTCATCTTTCCGCATTGTTTCATCTTTCATCTTTCCGCATTCTTTCATCTTTCATCTTTCCGCACTGTTTCATCTTTCATCTTTCCGCAATGTTTCATCTTTAAACTTTCCGCATTGTTTCATCTTTCATCTTTCCGCATTCTTTCATCTTTCATCTTTCCGCATTGTTTCATCTTTCATCTTTCCGCATTGTTTCATCTTTCCGCATTGTTTCATCTTTCCGCATTGTTTCATCTTTCATCTTCCGCATTCTTTCATCTTTCATCTTTCCGCATTGTTTCATCTTTCATCTTTCCGCATTTTTTCATCTTTCATCTTTCCGCATTGTTTCATCTTTCATCTTTCCGCATTGTTTCATCTTTCCGCATAGTTTCATCTTTCCGCATTGTTTCATCTTTCATCTTTCCGCATTTTTTCATCTTTCATCTTTCCGCATTGTTTCATCTTTCATCTTTCCGCATTCTTTCATCTTTCATCTTTCCGCATTGTTTCATCTTTCATCTTTCCGCATTGTTTCATCTTTCATCTTTCCGCATTGTTTCAGCTTTCATCTTTCCGCATTCTTTCATCTTTCATCTTTCCGCATTGTTTCATCTTTCATCTTTTATCTTTCCGCATTGTTTCATCTTTCATCTTCCGCATTCTTTCATCTTTCATCTTTCCGCATTGTTTCATCTTTCATCTTTCCGCATTCTTTCATCTTTCATCTTTCCGCATTGTTTCATCTTTCATCTTTCCGCATTCTTTCATCTTTCATCTTTCCGCATTGTTTCATCTTTCATCTTTCCGCATTGTTTCATCTTTCATCTTTCCGCATTGTTTCATCTTTCATCTTTCCGCATTGTTTCATCTTTCATCTTTCCGCATTGTTTCAACTTTCATCTTTCCGCATTGTTTCATCTTTCATCTTTCCGCATTCATTAATCTTTCATCTTTCCGCCTTGTTTCATCTTTCCGCATTGTTTCATCTTTCCGCATTGTTTCATCTTTCCGAATTGTATCATCTTTCATCTTTCCGCATTGTTTCATCTTTCATCTTCCGCATTCTTTCATCTTTCATCTTTCCGCATTGTTTAATCTTTCATCTTTCCGCATTGTTTCATCTTTCATCTTCCGCATTCTTTCATCTTTCATCTTTCCGCATTGTTTCATCTTTCATCTTTCCGCAATGTTTCATCTGTCATCTTTCCGCATTGTTTCATCTTTCATCTTTCCGCATTGTTTCATCTTTCATCTTTCCGCATTGTTTCATCTTTCCGCATTGTTTCATCTTTCATCTTCCGCATTCTTTCATCTTTCATCTCTCCGCATTGTTTCATCTTTCATCTTTCATCTTTCATCTTTCCGCATTCTTTCATCTTTCATCTTTCCGCATTGTTTCATCTTTCATCTTTCCGCATTGTTTCATCTTTCATCTTTCCGCATTCTTTCATCTTTCATCTTTCCGCATTCTTTCATCTTTCATCTTTCCGCATTCTTTCATCTTTCATCTTTCCGCATTCTTTCATCTTTCATCTTTCCGCATTCTTTCATCTTTCATCTTTCCGCATTCTTTCATCTTTCATCTTCCGCATTCTTTCATCTTTCATCTTTCCGCATTGTTTCATCTTTCATCTTTCCGCATTGTTTCATCTTTCATCTTTCCGCATTCTTTCATCTTTCATCTTTCCGCATTGTTTCATCTTTCATCTTTCCGCAATGTTTCATCTTTCATCTTTCCGCATTGTTTCATCTTTCATCTTTCCGCATTCTTTCATCTTTCATCTTTCCGCATTCTTTCATCTTTCATCTTTCCGCATTGTTTCATCTTTCATCTTTCCGCATTGTTTCATCTTTCCGCATTGTTTCATCTTTCATCTTTCCGCATTTTTTCATCTTTCATCTTTCCGCATTGTTTCATCTTTCATCTTTCCGCATTGTTTCATCTTTCATCTTTCCGCATTGTTTCATCTTTCATCTTTCCGCATTCTTTCATCTTTCATCTTTCCGCATTCTTTCATCTTTCATCTTTCCGCATTCTTTCATCTTTCATCTTTCCGCATTCTTTCATCTTTCCGCATTGTTTCATCTTTCATCTTCCGCATTCTTTCATCTTTCATCTTTCCGCATTGTTTCATCTTTCATCTTTCCGCATTGTTTCATCTTTCATCTTTCCGCATTGTTTCATCTTTCATCTTACCGCATTGTTTCATCTTTCCGCATTGTTTCATCTTTCATCTTCCGCATTCTTTCATCTTTCATCTTTCCGCATTGTTTCATCTTTCATCTTTCCGCATTCTTTCATCTTTCATCTTTCCGCATTGTTTCATCTTTCATCTTCCGCATTCTTTCATCTTTCATCTTTCCGCATTGTTTCATCTTTCATCTTTCCGCATTCTTTCATCTTTCATCTTTCCGCATTCTTTCATCTTTCATCTTTCCGCATTGTTTCATCTTTGATCTTTCCGCATTGTTTCATCTTTCCGCATTGTTTCATCTTTCCGCATTATTTCATCTTTCATCTTCCGCATTCTTTCATCTTTCATCTTTCCGCATTGTTTCATCTTTCATATTTCCGCATTGTTTCATCTTTCATCTTTCCTCATTGTTTCATCTTTCATCTTTCCGCATTGTTTCATCTTTCATTTTCCGCATTCTTTCATCTTTCATCTTTCCGCATTGTTTCATCTTTCATCTTTCCGCATTTTTTCATCTTTCATCTTTCCGCATTGTTTCATCTTTTCGCAGTGTTTCATCTATCCGCATTGTTTCATCTTTCCGCATTGTTTCATCTTTCATCTTTCCGCATTGTTTCATCTTTCACCTTTCCGCGTTCTTTCATCTTTCATCTTTCCGCATTGTTTCATCTTTCATCTTTCCGCATTGTTTCATCCTTTCATCTTTCCGCATTCTTCCATCTTTCATCTTTCCGCATTGTTTCATCTTTCATCTTCCGCATTCTTTCATCTTTCATCTTTCCGCATTGTTTCATCTTTCATCTTTCTGCATTGTTTCATCTTTCATCTTTCCGCATTGTTTCATCTTTCATCTTTCCGCATTTTTTCATCTTTCATCTTTCCGCATTGTTTCATCTTTCCGCATTGTTTCATCTTTCATCTTTCCGCATTCTTTCATCTTTCATCTTTCCGCACTGTTTCATCTTTCATCTTTCCGCAATGTTTCATCTTTAAACTTTCCGCATTGTTTCATCTTTCATCTTTCCGCATTCTTTCATCTTTCATCTTTCCGCATTGTTTCATCTTTCATCTTTCCGCATTGTTTCATCTTTCCGCATTGTTTCATCTTTCCGCATTGTTTCATCTTTCATCTTCCGCATTCTTTCATCTTTCATCTTTCCGCATTGTTTCATCTTTCATCTTTCCGCATTTTTTCATCTTTCATCTTTCCGCATTGTTTCATCTTTCATCTTTCCGCATTGTTTCATCTTTCCGCATAGTTTCATCTTTCCGCATTGTTTCATCTTTCATCTTTCCGCATTTTTTCATCTTTCATCTTTCCGCATTGTTTCATCTTTCATCTTTCCGCATTCTTTCATCTTTCATCTTTCCGCATTGTTTCATCTTTCATCTTTCCGCATTGTTTCATCTTTCATCTTTCCGCATTGTTTCAGCTTTCATCTTTCCGCATTCTTTCATCTTTCATCTTTCCGCATTGTTTCATCTTTCATCTTTTATCTTTCCGCATTGTTTCATCTTTCATCTTCCGCATTCTTTCATCTTTCATCTTTCCGCATTGTTTCATCTTTCATCTTTCCGCATTCTTTCATCTTTCATCTTTCCGCATTGTTTCATCTTTCATCTTTCCGCATTCTTTCATCTTTCATCTTTCCGCATTGTTTCATCTTTCATCTTTCCGCATTGTTTCATCTTTCATCTTTCCGCATTGTTTCATCTTTCATCTTTCCGCATTGTTTCATCTTTCATCTTTCCGCATTGTTTCAACTTTCATCTTTCCGCATTGTTTCATCTTTCATCTTTCCGCATTCATTAATCTTTCATCTTTCCGCCTTGTTTCATCTTTCCGCATTGTTTCATCTTTCCGCATTGTTTCATCTTTCCGAATTGTATCATCTTTCATCTTTCCGCATTGTTTCATCTTTCATCTTCCGCATTCTTTCATCTTTCATCTTTCCGCATTGTTTAATCTTTCATCTTTCCGCATTGTTTCATCTTTCATCTTCCGCATTCTTTCATCTTTCATCTTTCCGCATTGTTTCATCTTTCATCTTTCCGCAATGTTTCATCTGTCATCTTTCCGCATTGTTTCATCTTTCATCTTTCCGCATTGTTTCATCTTTCATCTTTCCGCATTGTTTCATCTTTCCGCATTGTTTCATCTTTCATCTTCCGCATTCTTTCATCTTTCATCTCTCCGCATTGTTTCATCTTTCATCTTTCATCTTTCATCTTTCCGCATTCTTTCATCTTTCATCTTTCCGCATTGTTTCATCTTTCATCTTTCCGCATTGTTTCATCTTTCATCTTTCCGCATTCTTTCATCTTTCATCTTTCCGCATTCTTTCATCTTTCATCTTTCCGCATTCTTTCATCTTTCATCTTTCCGCATTCTTTCATCTTTCATCTTTCCGCATTCTTTCATCTTTCATCTTTCCGCATTCTTTCATCTTTCATCTTCCGCATTCTTTCATCTTTCATCTTTCCGCATTGTTTCATCTTTCATCTTTCCGCATTGTTTCATCTTTCATCTTTCCGCATTCTTTCATCTTTCATCTTTCCGCATTGTTTCATCTTTCATCTTTCCGCAATGTTTCATCTTTCATCTTTCCGCATTGTTTCATCTTTCATCTTTCCGCATTCTTTCATCTTTCATCTTTCCGCATTCTTTCATCTTTCATCTTTCCGCATTGTTTCATCTTTCATCTTTCCGCATTGTTTCATCTTTCCGCATTGTTTCATCTTTCATCTTTCCGCATTTTTTCATCTTTCATCTTTCCGCATTGTTTCATCTTTCATCTTTCCGCATTGTTTCATCTTTCATCTTTCCGCATTGTTTCATCTTTCATCTTTCCGCATTCTTTCATCTTTCATCTTTCCGCATTCTTTCATCTTTCATCTTTCCGCATTCTTTCATCTTTCATCTTTCCGCATTCTTTCATCTTTCCGCATTGTTTCATCTTTCATCTTCCGCATTCTTTCATCTTTCATCTTTCCGCATTGTTTCATCTTTCATCTTTCCGCATTGTTTCATCTTTCATCTTTCCGCATTGTTTCATCTTTCATCTTACCGCATTGTTTCATCTTTCCGCATTGTTTCATCTTTCATCTTCCGCATTCTTTCATCTTTCATCTTTCCGCATTGTTTCATCTTTCATCTTTCCGCATTGTTTCATCTTTCATCTTCCGCATTCTTTCATCTTTCATCTTTCCGCATTGTTTCATCTTTCGTCTTTCTGCATTCTTTCATCTTTCATCTTTCCGCATTGTTTCATATTTCATCTTTCCGCATTTTTTCATCTTTCATCTTTCCGCATTGTTTCATCTTTCCGCATTGTTTCATCTTTCCGCATTGTTTCATCTTTCATCTTTCCGCATTGTTTCATCTTTCATCTTTCATCTTTCCGCATTGTTTCATCTTTCATCTTTCCGCATTGTTTCATCTTTCATCTTTCGGCATTGTTTCATCTTTCATCTTTCCGCATTGTTTCATCTTTCATCTTTCCGCATTGTTTCATCTTTCATCTTTCCGCATTGTTTCATCTTTCATCTTTTCGCATTGTTTCATCTTTCATCTTTCCGCATTATTTCATCTTTCATCTTTCCGCATTGTTTCATCTTTCATCTTTCCGCATTGTTTCATCTTTCCGCATTGTTTCATCTTTCCGCATTGTTTCATCTTTCATCTTCCGCATTGTTTCATCTTTCATCTTTCCGCATTGTTTCATCTTTCATCTTTCCGCATTGTTTCATCTTTCATCTTTCCGCATTCTTTCATCTTTCATCTTTCCGCATTGATTCATTTTTCATCTTTCCGCATTGTTTCATCTTTCCGCATTGTTTCATCTTTCCGCATTGTTTCATCTTTCCGCATTGTTTCATCTTTCCGCATTGTTTCATCTTTCCGCATTGTTTCATCTTTCCGCATTGTTTCATCTTTCCGCATTGTTTCATCTTTCCGCATTGTTTCATCTTTCCGCATTGTTTCATCTTTCCGCATTGTTTCATCTTTCTGCATTGTTTCATCTTTCCGCATTGTTTCATCTTTCCGCATTGTTTCATCTTTCCGCATTGTTTCATCTTTCCGCATTGTTTCATCTTTCCGCATTGTTTCATCTTTCATCTTTCCGCATTCTTTCATCTTTCATCTTTCCGCATTGTTTCATCTTTCATCTTTCCGCATTGTTTCATCTTTCCGCATTGTTTCATCTTTCATCTTCCGCATTCTTTCATCTTTCATCTTTCCGCATTGTTTCATCTTTCATCTTTCCGCATTTTTTCATCTTTCATCTTTCCGCATTGTTTCATCTTTCATCTTTCCGCATTGTTTCATCTTTCCGCATTGTTTCATCTTTCCGCATTGTTTCATCTTACCGCATTGTTTCATCTTTCATCTTTTTCTGCATTTTTTCATCTTTCATCTTTCCGCATTGTTTCATCTTTCATTTTTCCGCATTCTTTCATCTTTCATCTTTCCGCATTGTTTCATCTTTCATCTTTCCGCATTGTTTCATCTTTCATCTTTCCGCATTGTTTCATCTTTCATCTTTCCGCATTCTTTCATCTTTCATCTTTCCGCATTGTTTCATCTTTCATCTTTCATCTTTCCGCATTGTTTCATCTTTCATCTTCCGCATTCTTTCATCTTTCATCTTTCCGCATTGTTTCATCTTTCATCTTTCCGCATTCTTTCATCTTTCATCTTTCCGCATTGTTTCATCTTTCATCTTTCCGCATTCTTTCATCTTTCATCTTTCCGCATTGTTTCATCTTTCATCTTTCCGCATTGTTTCATCTTTCATCTTTCCGCATTCTTTCATCTTTCATCTTTCCGCATTGTTTCATCTTTCCGCATTGTTTCATCTTTCCGCATTGTTTCATCTTTCATCTTTCCGCATTGTTTCATCTTTCATCTTTCCGCATTGTTTTATCTTTCATCTTTCCGCATTCTTTCATCTTTCATCTTTCCACATTGTTTCATCTTTCATCTTTCCGCATTGTTTCATCTTTCATCTTTCCGCATTCTTTCATCTTTCAACTTTCCGCATTCTTTCATCTTTCATCTTTCCGCATTGTTTCATCTTTCATCTTTCCGCATTGTTTCATCTTTCATCTTTCCGCATTCTTTCATCTTTCATCTTTCCGCATTGTTTCATCTTTCATCTTTCCGCATTGTTTCATCTTTCCGCATTGTTTCATCTTTCCGCATTGTTTCATCTTTCCGCATTGTTTCATCTTTCCGCATTGTTTCATCTTTCCGCATTCTTTCATCTTTCATCTTTCCGCATTGTTTCATCTTTCATCTTTCCGCATTTTTTTATCTTTCATCTTTCATCTTTCCGCATTGTTTCATCTTTCACCTTTCCGCGTTCTTTCATCTTTCATCTTTCCGCATTGTTTCATCTTTCATCTTTCCGCATTGTTTCATCCTTTCATCTTTCCGCATTCTTCCATCTTTCATCTTTCCGCATTGTTTCATCTCTCATCTTCCACATTCTTTCATCTTTCATCTTTCCGCATTGTTTCATCTTTCATCTTTCTGCATTGTTTCATCTTTCATCTTTCCGCATTGTTTCATCTTTCATCTTTCCGCATTTTTTCATCTTTCATCTTTCCGCATTGTTTCATCTTTCCGCATTGTTTCATCTTTCATCTTTCCGCATTCTTTCATCTTTCATCTTTCCGCACTGTTTCATCTTTCATCTTTCCGCAATGTTTCATCTTTAAACTTTCCGCATTGTTTCATCTTTCATCTTTCCGCATTCTTTCATCTTTCATCTTTCCGCATTGTTTCATCTTTCCGCATTGTTTCATCTTTCATCTTCCGCATTCTTTCATCTTTCATCTTTCCGCATTGTTTCATCTTTCATCTTTCCGCATTTTTTCATCTTTCATCTTTCCGCATTGTTTCATCTTTCATCTTTCCGCATTGTTTCATCTTTCCGCATAGTTTCATCTTTCCGCATTGTTTCATCTTTCATCTTTCCGCATTTTTTCATCTTTCATCTTTCCGCATTGTTTCATCTTTCATCTTTCCGCATTCTTTCATCTTTCATCTTTCCGCATTGTTTCATCTTTCATCTTTCCGCATTGTTTCATCTTTCATCTTTCCGCATTGTTTCAGCTTTCATCTTTCCGCATTCTTTCATCTTTCATCTTTCCGCATTGTTTCATCTTTCATCTTTTATCTTTCCGCATTGTTTCATCTTTCATCTTCCGCATTCTTTCATCTTTCATCTTTCCGGATTGTTTCATCTTTCATCTTTCCGCATTCTTTCATCTTTCATCTTTCCGCATTGTTTCATCTTTCATCTTTCCGCATTCTTTCATCTTTCATCTTTCCGCATTGTTTCATCTTTCATCTTTCCGCATTGTTTCATCTTTCATCTTTCCGCATTGTTTCATCTTTCATCTTTCCGCATTGTTTCATCTTTCATCTTTCCGCATTGTTTCAACTTTCATCTTTCCGCATTGTTTCATCTTTCATCTTTCCGCATTCATTAATCTTTCATCTTTCCGCCTTGTTTCATCTTTCCGCATTGTTTCATCTTTCCGCATTGTTTCATCTTTCCGAATTGTATCATCTTTCATCTTTCCGCATTGTTTCATCTTTCATCTTCCGCATTCTTTCATCTTTCATCTTTCCGCATTGTTTCATCTTTCATCTTTCCGCATTGTTTCATCTTTCATCTTCCGCATTCTTTCATCTTTCATCTTTCCGCATTGTTTCATCTTTCATCTTTCCGCAATGTTTCATCTGTCATCTTTCCGCATTGTTTCATCTTTCATCTTTCCGCATTGTTTCATCTTTCATCTTTCCGCATTGTTTCATCTTTCCGCATTGTTTCATCTTTCATCTTCCGCATTCTTTCATCTTTCATCTCTCCGCATTGTTTCATCTTTCATCTTTCATCTTTCATCTTTCCGCATTCTTTCATCTTTCATCTTTCCGCATTGTTTCATCTTTCATCTTTCCGCATTGTTTCATCTTTCATCTTTCCGCATTCTTTCATCTTTCATCTTTCCGCATTCCTTCATCATTCATCTTTCCGCATTCTTTCATCTTTCATCTTTCCGCATTCTTTCATCTTTCATCTTTCCGCATTCTTTCATCTTTCATCTTTCCGCATTCTTTCATCTTTCATCTTCCGCATTCTTTCATCTTTCATCTTTCCGCATTGTTTCATCTTTCATCTTTCCGCATTGTTTCATCTTTCATCTTTCCGCATTCTTTCATCTTTCATCTTTCCGCATTGTTTCATCTTTCATCTTTCCGCAATGTTTCATCTTTCATCTTTCCGCATTGTTTCATCTTTCATCTTTCCGCATTCTTTCATCTTTCATCTTTCCGCATTCTTTCATCTTTCATCTTTCCGCATTGTTTCATCTTTCATCTTTCCGCATTGTTTCATCTTTCATCTTTCCGCATTCTTTCATCTTTCATCTTTCCGCATTGTTTCATCTTTCATCTTTCATCTTTCCGCATTGTTTCATCTTTCATCTTCCGCATTCTTTCATCTTTCATCTTTCCGCATTGTTTCATCTTTCATCTTTCCGCATTCTTTCATCTTTCATCTTTCCGCATTGTTTCATCTTTCATCTTTCCGCATTCTTTCATCTTTCATCTTTCCGCATTGTTTCATCTTTCATCTTTCCGCATTGTTTCATCTTTCATCTTTCCGCATTCTTTCATCTTTCATCTTTCCGCATTGTTTCATCTTTCCGCATTGTTTCATCTTTCCGCATTGTTTCATCTTTCATCTTTCCGCATTGTTTCATCTTTCATCTTTCCGCATTTTTTTATCTTTCATCTTTCCGCATTCTTTCATCTTTCATCTTTCCACATTGTTTCATCTTTCATCTTTCCGCATTGTTTCATCTTTCATCTTTCCGCATTCTTTCATCTTTCAACTTTCCGCATTCTTTCATCTTTCATCTTTCCGCATTGTTTCATCTTTCATCTTTCCGCATTGTTTCATCTTTCATCTTTCCGCATTCTTTCATCTTTCATCTTTCCGCATTGTTTCATCTTTCATCTTTCCGCATTGTTTCATCTTTCCGCATTGTTTCATCTTTCCGCATTGTTTCATCTTTCCGCATTGTTTCATCTTTCCGCATTGTTTCATCTTTCCGCATTCTTTCATCTTTCATCTTTCCGCATTGTTTCATCTTTCATCTTTCCGCATTTTTTTATCTTTCATCTTTCATCTTTCCGCATTGTTTCATCTTTCACCTTTCCGCGTTCTTTCATCTTTCATCTTTCCGCATTGTTTCATCTTTCATCTTTCCGCATTGTTTCATCCTTTCATCTTTCCGCATTCTTCCATCTTTCATCTTTCCGCATTGTTTCATCTTTCATCTTCCACATTCTTTCATCTTTCATCTTTCCGCATTGTTTCATCTTTCATCTTTCTGCATTGTTTCATCTTTCATCTTTCCGCATTGTTTCATCTTTCATCTTTCCGCATTTTTTCATCTTTCATCTTTCCGCATTGTTTCATCTTTCCGCATTGTTTCATCTTTCATCTTTCCGCATTCTTTCATCTTTCATCTTTCCGCACTGTTTCATCTTTCATCTTTCCGCAATGTTTCATCTTTAAACTTTCCGCATTGTTTCATCTTTCATCTTTCCGCATTCTTTCATCTTTCATCTTTCCGCATTGTTTCATCTTTCCGCATTGTTTCATCTTTCATCTTCCGCATTCTTTCATCTTTCATCTTTCCGCATTGTTTCATCTTTCATCTTTCCGCATTTTTTCATCTTTCATCTTTCCGCATTGTTTCATCTTTCATCTTTCCGCATTGTTTCATCTTTCCGCATAGTTTCATCTTTCCGCATTGTTTCATCTTTCATCTTTCCGCATTTTTTCATCTTTCATCTTTCCGCATTGTTTCATCTTTCATCTTTCCGCATTCTTTCATCTTTCATCTTTCCGCATTGTTTCATCTTTCATCTTTCCGCATTGTTTCATCTTTCATCTTTCCGCATTGTTTCAGCTTTCATCTTTCCGCATTCTTTCATCTTTCATCTTTCCGCATTGTTTCATCTTTCATCTTTTATCTTTCCGCATTGTTTCATCTTTCATCTTCCGCATTCTTTCATCTTTCATCTTTCCGGATTGTTTCATCTTTCATCTTTCCGCATTCTTTCATCTTTCATCTTTCCGCATTGTTTCATCTTTCATCTTTCCGCATTCTTTCATCTTTCATCTTTCCGCATTGTTTCATCTTTCATCTTTCCGCATTGTTTCATCTTTCATCTTTCCGCATTGTTTCATCTTTCATCTTTCCGCATTGTTTCATCTTTCATCTTTCCGCATTGTTTCAACTTTCATCTTTCCGCATTGTTTCATCTTTCATCTTTCCGCATTCATTAATCTTTCATCTTTCCGCCTTGTTTCATCTTTCCGCATTGTTTCATCTTTCCGCATTGTTTCATCTTTCCGAATTGTATCATCTTTCATCTTTCCGCATTGTTTCATCTTTCATCTTCCGCATTCTTTCATCTTTCATCTTTCCGCATTGTTTCATCTTTCATCTTTCCGCATTGTTTCATCTTTCATCTTCCGCATTCTTTCATCTTTCATCTTTCCGCATTGTTTCATCTTTCATCTTTCCGCAATGTTTCATCTGTCATCTTTCCGCATTGTTTCATCTTTCATCTTTCCGCATTGTTTCATCTTTCATCTTTCCGCATTGTTTCATCTTTCCGCATTGTTTCATCTTTCATCTTCCGCATTCTTTCATCTTTCATCTCTCCGCATTGTTTCATCTTTCATCTTTCATCTTTCATCTTTCCGCATTCTTTCATCTTTCATCTTTCCGCATTGTTTCATCTTTCATCTTTCCGCATTGTTTCATCTTTCATCTTTCCGCATTCTTTCATCTTTCATCTTTCCGCATTCCTTCATCATTCATCTTTCCGCATTCTTTCATCTTTCATCTTTCCGCATTCTTTCATCTTTCATCTTTCCGCATTCTTTCATCTTTCCGCATTGTTTCATCTTTCCGCATTGTTTCATCTTTCCGCATTGTTTCATCTTTCCGCATTGTTTCATCTTTCCGCATTGTTTCATCTTTCATCTTCCGCATTCTTTCATCTTTCATCTTTCCGCATTGTTTCATCTTTCATCTTTCCGCATTGTTTCATCTTTCATCTTTCCGCATTGTTTCATCCTTCATCTTTCCGCATTGTTTCATCTTTCATCTTCCGCATTCTTTCATCTTTCATCTTTCCGCATTGTTTCATCTTTCATCTTTCCGCATTGTTTCATCTTTCATCTTTCCGCATTGTTTCATCTTTCATCTTTCCGCATTGTTTCATCTTTCATCTTTTCGCATTGTTTCATCTTTCATCTTTCCGCATTGTTTCATCTTTCATCTTTCCGCATTGTTTCATCTTTCCGCATTGTTTCATCTTTCCGCATTGTTTCATCTTTCCGCATTGTTTCATCTTTCCGCATTGTTTCATCTTTCCGCATTGTTTCATCTTTCCGCATTGTTTCATCTTTCCGCATTGTTTCATCTTTCCGCATTGTTTCATCTTTCCGCATTGTTTCATCTTTCCGCATTGTTTCATCTTTCCGCATTGTTTCATCTTTCCGCATTGTTTCATCTTTCATCTTTCCGCATTCTTTCATCTTTCATCTTTCCGCATTGTTTCATCTTTCATCTTTCCGCATTGTTTCATCTTTCCGCATTGTTTCATCTTTCATCTTCCGCATTCTTTCATCTTTCATCTTTCCGCATTGTTTCATCTTTCATCTTTCCGCATTTTTTCATCTTTCATCTTTCCGCATTGTTTCATCTTTCATCTTTCCGCATTGTTTCATCTTTCCGCATTGTTTCATCTTTCCGCATTGTTTCATCTTACCGCATTGTTTCATCTTTCATCTTTCCGCATTTTTTCATCTTTCATCTTTCCGCATTGTTTCATCTTTCATTTTTCCGCATTCTTTCATCTTTCATCTTTCCGCATTGTTTCATCTTTCATCTTTCCGCATTGTTTCATCTTTCATCTTTCCGCATTGTTTCATCTTTCATCTTACCGCATTGTTTCATCTTTCCGCATTGTTTCATCTTTCATCTTCCGCATTCTTTCATCTTTCATCTTTCCGCATTGTTTCATCTTTCATCTTTCCGCATTGTTTCATCTTTCATCTTCCGCATTCTTTCATCTTTCATCTTTCCGCATTGTTTCATCTTTCGTCTTTCCGCATTCTTTCATCTTTCATCTTTCCGCATTGTTTCATATTTCATCTTTCCGCATTTTTTCATCTTTCATCTTTCCGCATTGTTTCATCTTTCCGCATTGTTTCATCTTTCCGCATTGTTTCATCTTTCATCTTTCCGCATTGTTTCATCTTTCATCTTTCATCTTTCCGCATTGTTTCATCTTTCATCTTTCCGCATTGTTTCATCTTTCATCTTTCGGCATTGTTTCATCTTTCATCTTTCCGCATTGTTTCATCTTTCATCTTTCCGCATTGTTTCATCTTTCATCTTTCCGCATTGTTTCATCTTTCATCTTTTCGCATTGTTTCATCTTTCATCTTTCCGCATTTTTTCATCTTTCATCTTTCCGCATTGTTTCATCTTTCATCTTTCCGCATTGTTTCATCTTTCCGCATTGTTTCATCTTTCCGCATTGTTTCATCTTTCATCTTCCGCATTGTTTCATCTTTCATCTTTCCGCATTGTTTCATCTTTCATCTTTCCGCATTGTTTCATCTTTCATCTTTCCGCATTCTTTCATCTTTCATCTTTCCGCATTGTTTCATTTTTCATCTTTCCGCATTGTTTCATCTTTCCGCATTGTTTCATCTTTCCGCATTGTTTCATCTTTCCGCATTGTTTCATCTTTCCGCATTGTTTCATCTTTCCGCATTGTTTCATCTTTCCGCATTGTTTCATCTTTCCGCATTGTTTCATCTTTCCGCATTGTTTCATCTTTCCGCATTGTTTCATCTTTCCGCATTGTTTCATCTTTCCGCATTGTTTCATCTTTCCGCATTGTTTCATCTTTCATCTTTCCGCATTCTTTCATCTTTCATCTTTCCGCATTGTTTCATCTTTCATCTTTCCGCATTGTTTCATCTTTCCGCATTGTTTCATCTTTCATCTTCCGCATTCTTTCATCTTTCATCTTTCCGCATTGTTTCATCTTTCATCTTTCCGCATTTTTTCATCTTTCATCTTTCCGCATTGTTTCATCTTTCATCTTTCCGCATTGTTTCATCTTTCCGCATTGTTTCATCTTTCCGCATTGTTTCATCTTACCGCATTGTTTCATCTTTCATCTTTCCGCATTTTTTCATCTTTCATCTTTCCGCATTGTTTCATCTTTCATTTTTCCGCATTCTTTCATCTTTCATCTTTCCGCATTGTTTCATCTTTCATCTTTCCGCATTGTTTCATCTTTCATCTTTCCGCATTGTTTCATCTTTCATCTTTCCGCATTCTTTCATCTTTCATCTTTCCGCATTGTTTCATCTTTCATCTTTCATCTTTCCGCATTGTTTCATCTTTCATCTTCCGCATTCTTTCATCTTTCATCTTTCCGCATTGTTTCATCTTTCATCTTTCCGCATTCTTTCATCTTTCATCTTTCCGCATTGTTTCATCTTTCATCTTTCCGCATTCTTTCATCTTTCATCTTCCGCATTCTTTCATCTTTCATCTTTCCGCATTGTTTCATCTTTCATCTTTCCATATTGTTTCATCTTTCATCTTTCCGCATTGTTTCATCTTTCATCTTTCCGCATTCTTTCATCTTTCATCTTTCCGCATTGTTTCATCTTTCATCTTTCCGCATTGTTTCATCTTTCATCTTTCCGCATTCTTTCATCTTTCATCTTTCCGCATTGTTTCATCTTTCCGCATTGTTTCATCTTTCCGCATTGTTTCATCTTTCATCTTTCCGCATTGTTTCATCTTTCATCTTTCCGCATTTTTTTATCTTTCATCTTTCCGCATTCTTTCATCTTTCATCTTTCCACATTGTTTCATCTTTCATCTTTCCGCATTGTTTCATCTTTCATCTTTCCGCATTCTTTCATCTTTCAACTTTCCGCATTCTTTCATCTTTCATCTTTCCGCATTGTTTCATCTTTCATCTTTCCGCATTGTTTCATCTTTCATCTTTCCGCATTCTTTCATCTTTCATCTTTCCGCATTGTTTCATCTTTCATCTTTCCGCATTGTTTCATCTTTCCGCATTGTTTCATCTTTCCGCATTGTTTCATCTTTCCGCATTGTTTCATCTTTCCGCATTGTTTCATCTTTCCGCATTGTTTCATCTTTCCGCATTCTTTCATCTTTCATCTTTCCGCATTGTTTCATCTTTCATCTTTCCGCATTGTTTCATCTTTCATCTTTCCGCATTTTTTCATCTTTCATCTTTCCGCATTGTTTCATCTTTCCGCATTGTTTCATCTTTCATCTTTCCGCATTTTTTCATCTTTCATCTTTCCGCATTGTTTCATCTTTCATTTTTCCGCATTCTTTCATCTTTCATCTTTCCGCATTGTTTCATCTTTCATCTTTCCGCATTGTTTCATCTTTCATCTTTCCGCATTGTTTCATCTTTCATCTTTCCGCATTCTTTCATCTTTCATCTTTCCGCATTGTTTCATCTTTCATCTTTCATCTTTCCGCATTGTTTCATCTTTCATCTTCCGCATTCTTTCATCTTTCATCTTTCCGCATTGTTTCATCTTTCATCTTTCCGCATTCTTTCATCTTTCATCTTTCCGCATTGTTTCATCTTTCATCTTTCCGCATTCTTTCATCTTTCATCTTCCGCATTCTTTCATCTTTCATCTTTCCGCATTGTTTCATCTTTCATCTTTCCATATTGTTTCATCTTTCATCTTTCCGCATTGTTTCATCTTTCATCTTTCCGCATTCTTTCATCTTTCATCTTTCCGCATTGTTTCATCTTTCATCTTTCCGCATTGTTTCATCTTTCATCTTTCCGCATTCTTTCATCTTTCATCTTTCCGCATTGTTTCATCTTTCCGCATTGTTTCATCTTTCCGCATTGTTTCATCTTTCATCTTTCCGCATTGTTTCATCTTTCATCTTTCCGCATTTTTTTATCTTTCATCTTTCCGCATTCTTTCATCTTTCATCTTTCCACATTGTTTCATCTTTCATCTTTCCGCATTGTTTCATCTTTCATCTTTCCGCATTCTTTCATCTTTCAACTTTCCGCATTCTTTCATCTTTCATCTTTCCGCATTGTTTCATCTTTCATCTTTCCGCATTGTTTCATCTTTCATCTTTCCGCATTCTTTCATCTTTCATCTTTCCGCATTGTTTCATCTTTCATCTTTCCGCATTGTTTCATCTTTCCGCATTGTTTCATCTTTCCGCATTGTTTCATCTTTCCGCATTCTTTCATCTTTCATCTTTCCGCATTGTTTCATCTTTCATCTTTCCGCATTTTTTTATCTTTCATCTTTCATCTTTCCGCATTGTTTCATCTTTCACCTTTCCGCGTTCTTTCATCTTTCATCTTTCCGCATTGTTTCATCTTTCATCTTTCCGCATTGTTTCATCCTTTCATCTTTCCGCATTCTTCCATCTTTCATCTTTCCGCATTGTTTCATCTTTCATCTTCCGCATTCTTTCATCTTTCATCTTTCCGCATTGTTTCATCTTTCATCTTTCTGCATTGTTTCATCTTTCATCTTTCCGCATTGTTTCATCTTTCATCTTTCCGCATTTTTTCATCTTTCATCTTTCCGCATTGTTTCATCTTTCCGCATTGTTTCATCTTTCATCTTTCCGCATTCTTTCATTTTTCATCTTTCCGCACTGTTTCATCTTTCATCTTTCCGCAATGTTTCATCTTTAAACTTTCCGCATTGTTTCATCTTTCATCTTTCCGCATTCTTTCATCTTTCATCTTTCCGCATTGTTTCATCTTTCATCTTTCCGCATTGTTTCATCTTTCCGCATTGTTTCATCTTTCATCTTCCGCATTCTTTCATCTTTCATCTTTCCGCATTGTTTCATCTTTCATCTTTCCGCATTTTTTCATCTTTCATCTTTCCGCATTGTTTCATCTTTCATCTTTCCGCATTGTTTCATCTTTCCGCATAGTTTCATCTTTCCGCATTGTTTCATCTTTCATCTTTCCGCATTTTTTCATCTTTCATCTTTCCGCATTGTTTCATCTTTCATCTTTCCGCATTCTTTCATCTTTCATCTTTCCGCATTGTTTCATCTTTCATCTTTCCGCATTGTTTCATCTTTCATCTTTCCGCATTGTTTCAGCTTTCATCTTTCCGCATTCTTTCATCTTTCATCTTTCCGCATTGTTTCATCTTTCATCTTTTATCTTTCCGCATTGTTTCATCTTTCATCTTCCGCATTCTTTCATCTTTCATCTTTCCGGATTGTTTCATCTTTCATCTTTCCGCATTCTTTCATCTTTCATCTTTCCGCATTGTTTCATCTTTCATCTTTCCGCATTCTTTCATCTTTCATCTTTCCGCATTGTTTCATCTTTCATCTTTCCGCATTGTTTCATCTTTCATCTTTCCGCATTGTTTCATCTTTCATCTTCCGCATTCTTTCATCTTTCATCTTTCCGCATTGTTTCATCTTTCATCTTTCCGCATTGTTTCATCTTTCATCTTCCGCATTCTTTCATCTTTCATCTTTCCGCATTGTTTCATCTTTCGTCTTTCCGCATTCTTTCATCTTTCATCTTTCCGCATTGTTTCATATTTCATCTTTCCGCATTTTTTCATCTTTCATCTTTCCGCATTGTTTCATCTTTCCGCATTGTTTCATCTTTCCGCATTGTTTCATCTTTCATCTTTCCGCATTGTTTCATCTTTCATCTTTCATCTTTCCGCATTGTTTCATCTTTCATCTTTCCGCATTGTTTCATCTTTCATCTTTCCGCATTGTTTCATCTTTCATCTTTCCGCATTGTTTCATCTTTCATCTTTCCGCATTGTTTCATCTTTCATCTTTCCGCATTGTTTCATCTTTCATCTTTTCGCATTGTTTCATCTTTCATCTTTCCGCATTGTTTCATCTTTCATCTTTCCGCATTGTTTCATCTTTCATCTTTCCGCATTGTTTCATCTTTCCGCATTGTTTCATCTTTCCGCATTGTTTCATCTTTCATCTTCCGCATTGTTTCATCTTTCATCTTTCCGCATTGTTTCATCTTTCATCTTTCCGCATTGTTTCATCTTTCATCTTTCCGCATTCTTTCATCTTTCATCTTTCCGCATTGTTTCATCTTTCATCTTTCCGCATTGTTTCATCTTTCCGCATTGTTTCATCTTTCCGCATTGTTTCATCTTTCCGCATTGTTTCATCTTTCCGCATTGTTTCATCTTTCCGCATTGTTTCATCTTTCCGCATTGTTTCATCTTTCCGCATTGTTTCATCTTTCCGCATTGTTTCATCTTTCCGCATTGTTTCATCTTTCCGCATTGTTTCATCTTTCCGCATTGTTTCATCTTTCCGCATTGTTTCATCTTTCCGCATTGTTTCATCTTTCCGCATTGTTTCATCTTTCCGCATTGTTTCATCTTTCCGCATTGTTTCATCTTTCCGCATTGTTTCATCTTTCATCTTTCCGCATTCTTTCATCTTTCATCTTTCCGCATTGTTTCATCTTTCATCTTTCCGCATTGTTTCATCTTTCCGCATTGTTTCATCTTTCATCTTCCGCATTCTTTCATCTTTCATCTTTCCGCATTGTTTCATCTTTCATCTTTCCGCATTTTTTCATCTTTCATCTTTCCGCATTGTTTCATCTTTCATCTTTCCGCATTGTTTCATCTTTCCGCATTGTTTCATCTTTCCGCATTGTTTCATCTTACCGCATTGTTTCATCTTTCATCTTTCCGCATTTTTTCATCTTTCATCTTTCCGCATTGTTTCATCTTTCATTTTTCCGCATTCTTTCATCTTTCATCTTTCCGCATTGTTTCATCTTTCATCTTTCCGCATTGTTTCATCTTTCATCTTTCCGCATTGTTTCATCTTTCATCTTTCCGCATTCTTTCATCTTTCATCTTTCCGCATTGTTTCATCTTTCATCTTTCATCTTTCCGCATTGTTTCATCTTTCATCTTCCGCATTCTTTCATCTTTCATCTTTCCGCATTGTTTCATCTTTCATCTTTCCGCATTCTTTCATCTTTCATCTTTCCGCATTGTTTCATCTTTCATCTTTCCGCATTCTTTCATCTTTCATCTTTCCGCATTGTTTCATCTTTCATCTTTCCGCATTGTTTCATCTTTCATCTTTCCGCATTCTTTCATCTTTCATCTTTCCGCATTCTTTCATCTTTCATCTTTCCGCATTGTTTCATCTTTCCGCATTGTTTCATCTTTCCGCATTGTTTCATCTTTCATCTTTCCGCATTCTTTCATCTTTCATCTTTCCACATTGTTTCATCTTTCATCTTTCCGCATTGTTTCATCTTTCATCTTTCCGCATTCTTTCATCTTTCAACTTTCCGCATTCTTTCATCTTTCATCTTTCCGCATTGTTTCATCTTTCATCTTTCCGCATTGTTTCATCTTTCATCTTTCCGCATTCTTTCATCTTTCATCTTTCCGCATTGTTTCATCTATCATCTTTCCGCATTGTTTCATCTTTCCGCATTGTTTCATCTTTCCGCATTGTTTCATCTTTCCGCATTCTTTCATCTTTCATCTTTCCGCATTGTTTCATCTTTCATCTTTCCGCATTTTTTTATCTTTCATCTTTCCGCATTGTTTCATCTTTCATCTTTCCGCATTGTTTCATCTTTCATCTTTCCGCATTGTTTCATATTTCATCTTTCCGCATTGTTTCATCTTTCATCTTTCCGCATTCTTTCATCTTTCATCTTTCCGCATTGTTTCATCTTTCATCTTTCCGCATTGTTTCATCTTTCATCTTTCCGCATTGTTTCATCTTTCATCTTTCCGCATTGTTTCATCTTTCATCTTTCCGCATTGTTTCATCTTTCATCTTTCCGCATTGTTTCATCTTTCATCTTTCCGCATTGTTTCATCTTTCATCTTTCCGCATTGTTTCATCTTTCATCTTTCCGCATTGTTTCATCTTTCATCTTTCCGCATTGTTTCATCTTTCATCTTTCCGCATTGTTTCATCTTTCATCTTTCCGCATTGTTTCATCTTTCATCTTTCCGCATTGTTTCATCTTTCATCTTTCCGCATTGTTTCATCTTTCATCTTTCCGCATTGTTTCATCCTTCCGCATTGTTTCATCTTTCCGCATTGTTTCATCTTTCCGCATTGTTTCATCTTTCCGCATTGTTTCATCTTTCCGCATTGTTTCATCTTTCCGCATTGTTTCATCTTTCATCTTCCGCATTCTTTCATCTTTCATCTTTCCGCATTGTTTCATCTTTCATCTTTCCGCATTGTTTCATCTTTCATCTTTCCGCATTGTTTCATCCTTCATCTTTCCGCATTGTTTCATCTTTCATCTTCCGCATTCTTTCATCTTTCATCTTTCCGCATTGTTTCATCTTTCATCTTTCCGCATTGTTTCATCTTTCATCTTCCGAATTCTTTCATCTTTCATCTTTCCGCATTGTTTCATCTTTCATCTTTCCGCATTCTTTCATCTTTCATCTTTCCGCATTATTTCATCTTTCATCTTTCCGCATTTTTTCATCTTTCATCTTTCCGCATTGTTTCATCTTTCCGCATTGTTTCATCTTTCCGCATTGTTTCATCTTTCCGCATTGTTTCATCTTTCCGCATTGTTTCATCTTTCCGCATTGTTTCATCTTTCCGCATTGTTTCATCTTTCCGCATTGTTTCATCTTTCCGCATTGTTTCATCTTTCCGCATTGTTTCATCTTTCCGCATTGTTTCATCTTTCCGCATTGTTTCATCTTTCCGCATTGTTTCATCTTTCCGCATTGTTTCATCTTTCATCTTTCCGCATTGTTTCAACTTTCCGCATTGTTTCATCTTTCCGCATTGTTTCATCTTTCCGCATTGTTTCATCTTTCCGCATTGTTTCATCTTTCCGCATTGTTTCATCTTTCCGCATTGTTTCATCTTTCCGCATTGTTTCATCTTTCCGCATTGTTTCATCTTTCCGCATTGTTTCATCTTTCCGCATTGTTTCATCTTTCCGCATTGTTTCATCTTTCCGCATTGTTTCATCTTTCATCTTTCCGCATTGTTTCATCTTTCATCTTTCCGCATTGTTTCATCTTTCATCTTTCCGCATTTAATCATCTTTCATCTTTCCGCATTGTTTCATCTATCATCTTTTCGCATTGTTTCATCTTTCATCTTTCCGCATTCTTTCATCTTTCATCTTTCCGCATTGTTTCATCTTTCATCTTTCCGCATTCTTTCATCTTTCATCTTTCCGCATTGTTTCATCTTTCATCTTTCCGCATTCTTTCATCTTTCATCTTTCCGCATTGTTTCATCTTTCATCTTTCCGCATTGTTTCATCTTTCATCTTTCCGCATTGTTTCATCTTTCATCTTTCCGCATTGTTTCATCTTTCCGCAGTGTTTCATCTTTCCGCATTGTTTCATCTTTCCGCATTGTTTCATCTTTCATCTTTCCGCATTGTTTCATCTTTCATCTTTCCGCATTCTTTCATCTTTCATCTTTCCGCATTGTTTCATCATTCATCTTTCCGCATTCTTTCATCTTTCATCTTTCCGCATTGTTTCATCTTTCATCTTTCCGCATTGTTTCATCTTTCATCTTCCGCATTCTTTCATCTTTCATCTTTCCGCATTCTTTCATCTTTCATCTTTCCGCATTCTTTCATCTTTCATCTTTCCGCATTGTTTCATCTTTCATCTTTCCGCATTGCTTCATCTTTCATCTTTCCGCATTGTTTCATCTTTCATCTTTCCGCATTCTTTCATCTTTCATCTTTCCGCATTGTTTCATCTTTCATCTTTCCGCATTGTTTCATCTTTCATCTTTCCGCATTGTTTCATCTTTCATCTTCCGCATTCTTTCATCTTTCATCTTTCCGCATTGTTTCATCTTTCATCTTTCCGCATTGTTTCATCTTTCATCTTCCGCATTCTTTCATCTTTCATCTTTCCGCATTGTTTCATCTTTCATCTTTCCGCATTTTTTCATCTTTCATCTTTCCGCATTGTTTCATCTTTCCGCATTGTTTCATCTTTCCGCATTGTTTCATCTTTCCGCATTGTTTCATCTTTCCGCATTGTTTCATCTTTCATCTTTCCGCATTCTTTCATCTTTCATCTTTCCGCATTGTTTCATCTTTCATATTTCCGCATTGTTTCATCCTTTCATCTTTCCGCATTCTTTCATCTTTCATCTTTCCGCATTGTTTCATCTTTCATCTTTCCGCATTGTTTCATCTTTCATCTTTCCGCATTGTTTCATCTTTCCGCATTGTTTCATCTTTCATCTTCCGCATTCTTTCATCTTTCATCTTTCCGCATTGTTTCATCTTTCATCTTTCCGCATTGTTTCATCTTTCATCTTCCGCATTCTTTCATCTTTCATTTTTCCGCATTGTTTCATCTTTCATCTTTCCGCATTTTTTCATCTTTCATCTTTCCGCATTGTTTCATCTTTCCGCATTGTTTGATCTTTCCGCATTGTTTCATCTTTCATCTTTCCGCATTGTTTCATCTTTCACCTTTCCGCATTCTTTCATCTTTCATCTTTCCGCATTGTTTCATCTTTCATCTTTCCGCATTGTTTCATCCTTTCATCTTTCCGCATTCTTTCATCTTTCATCTTTCCGCATTGTTTCATCTTTCATCTTCTGCATTCTTTCATCTTTCATCTTTCCGCATTGTTTCATCTTTCATCTTTCCGCATTGTTTCATCTTTCATCTTTCCGCATTGTTTCATCTTTCATCTTTCCGCATTGTTTCATCTTTCCGCATTGTTTGATCTTTCCGCATTGTTTCATCTTTCATCTTTCCGCATTGTTTCATCTTTCACCTTTCCGCATTCTTTCATCTTTCATCTTTCCGCATTGTTTCATCTTTCATCTTTCCGCATTGTTTCATCTTTCATCTTTCCGCATTGTTTCATCTTTCATCTTTCCGCATTGTTTCATCTTTCATCTTTCCGCATTCTTTCATCTTTCATCTTTCCGCATTGTTTCATCTTTCATCTTTCCGCATTGTTTCATCTTTCATCTTTCCGCATTGTTTCATCTTTCCGCATTGTTTCATCTTTCATCTTCCGCATTCTTTCATCTTCCATCTTTCCGCATTGTTTCATCTTTCATCTTTCCGCATTGTTTCATCTTTCATCTTTCCGTATTGTTTATTCTTTCATCTTTCCGCATTGTTTCATCTTTCCGCATTGTTTCATCTTTCCGCATAGTTTCATCTTTCATCTTCCGCATTCTTTCATGTTTCATCTTTCCGAATTGTTTCATCTTTCATCTTTCATCTTTCATCTTTCCGCATTCTTTCATCTTTCATCTTTCCGCATTGTTTCATCTTTCATCTTTCCGCATTCTTTCATCTTTCATCTTTCCGCATTGTTTCATCTTTCATCTTTCCGCATTGTTTCATCTTTCCGCATTGTTTCATCTTTCCGCATTATTTCATCTTTCATCTTCCGCATTCTTTCATCTTTCATCTTTCCGCATTGTTTCATCTTTCATATTTCCGCATTGTTTCATCCTTTCATCTTTCCGCATTCTTTCATCTTTCATCTTTCCGCATTGTTTCATCTTTCATCTTTCCGCATTGTTTCATCTTTCATCTTTCCGCATTGTTTCATCTTTCATCTTTCCGCATTGTTTCATCTTTCATCTTTCCGCATTGTTTCATCTTTCATCTTTCCGCATTGTTTCATCTTTCATCTTTCCGCATTGTTTCATCTTTCATCTTTCCGCATTGTTTCATCTTTCATCTTTCCGCATTCTTTCATCTTTCATCTTTCCGCATTGTTTCATCTTTCATCTTTCCGCATTCTTTCATCTTTCATCTTTCCGCATTGTTTCATCTTTCCGCATTGTTTCATCTTTCCGCATTGTTTCATCTTTCATCTTTCCGCATTGTTTCATCTTTCATCTTTCCGCATTGTTTCATCTTTCATCTTTCCGCAGTGTTTCATCTTTCCGCATTGTTTCATCTTTCCGCATTGTTTCATCTTTCATCTTTCCGCATTGTTTCATCTTTCATCTTTCCGCATTCTTTCATCTTTCATCTTTCCGCATTGTTTCATCTTTCATCTTTCCGCATTCTTTCATCTTTCATCTTTCCGCATTGTTTCATCTTTCATCTTTCCGCATTGTTTCATCTTTCATCTTCCGCATTCTTTCATCTTTCATCTTTCCGCATTCTTTCATCTTTCCGCATTCTTTCATCTTTCATCTTTCCGCATTGTTTCATTTTTCATCTTTCCGCATTGCTTCATCTTTCATCTTTCCGCATTGTTTCATCTTTCATCTTTCCGCATTCTTTCATCTTTCATCTTTCCGCATTGTTTCATCTTTCATCTTTCCGCATTGTTTCATCTTTCATCTTTCCGCATTGTTTCATCTTTCCGCATTGTTTCATCTTTCATCTTCCGCATTCTTTCATCTTTCATCTTTCCGCATTGTTTCATCTTTCATCTTTCCGCATTGTTTCATCTTTCATCTTCCGCATTCTTTCATCTTTCATCTTTCCGCATTGTTTCATCTTTCATCTTTCCGCATTTTTTCATCTTTCATCTTTCCGCATTGTTTCATCTTTCCGCATTGTTTCATCTTTCCGCATTGTTTCATCTTTCATCTTTCCGCATTCTTTCATCTTTCATCTTTCCGCATTGTTTCATCTTTCATATTTCCGCATTGTTTCATCCTTTCATCTTTTCGCATTCTTTCATCTTTCATCTTTCCGCATTGTTTCATCTTTCATCTTTCCGCATTGTTTCATCTTTCCGCATTGTTTCATCTTTCCGCATTGTTTCATCTTTCATCTTCCGCATTCTTTCATCTTTCATCTTTCCGCATTGTTTCATCTTTCATCTTTCATCTTTCATCTTTCCGCATTCTTTCATCTTTCATCTTTCCGCATTGTTTCATCTTTCATCTTTCCGCATTGTTTCATCTTTCATCTTTCCGCATTGTTTCATCTTTCATCTTTCCGCATTGTTTCATCTTTCATCTTTCCGCATTGTTTCATCTTTCATCTTTCCGCATTTTTTCATCTTTCATCTTTCCGCATTGTTTCATCTTTCCGCAGTGTTTCATCTATCCACATTGTTTCATCTTTCCGCATTGTTTCATCTTTCATCTTTCCGCATTGTTTCATCTTTCACCTTTCCAAATTCTTTCATCTTTCATCTTTCCGCATTGTTTCATCTTTCATCTTTCCGCATTCTTTCATCTTTCATCTTTCCGCAATGTTTCATCTTTCATCTTTCCGCATTGTTTCATCCTTCCGCATTGTTTCATCTTTCCGCATTGTTTCATCTTTCCGCATTGTTTCATCTTTCCGCATTGTTTCATCTTTCCGCATTGCTTCATCTTTCATCTTCCGCATTCTTTCATCTTTCATCTTTCCGCATTGTTTCATATTTCATCTTTCATCTTTCATCTTTCCGCATTCTTTCATCTTTCATCTTTCCGCATTGTTTCATCTTTCATCTTTCCGCATTGTTTCATCTTTCATCTTTCCGCATTGTTTCATCTTTCATCTTTCCGCATTGTTTCATCTTTCATCTTTCCGCATTGTTTCATCTTTCATCTTTCCGCATTGTTTCATCCTTCATCTTTCCGCATTGTTTCATCTTTCATCTTCCGCATTCTTTCATCTTTCATCTTTCCGCATTGTTTCATCTTTCATCTTTCCGCATTGTTTCATCTTTCATCTTCCGCATTCTTTCATCTTTCATCTTTCCGCATTGTTTCATCTTTCATCTTTCCGCATTCTTTCATCTTTCATCTTTCCGCATTATTTCATCTTTCATCTTTCCGCATTTTTTCATCTTTCATATTACCGCATTGTTTCATCTTTCCGCATTGTTTCATCTTTCCGCATTGTTTCATCTTTCCGCATTGTTTCATCTTTCCGCATTGTTTCATCTTTCCGCATTGTTTCATCTTTCCGCATTGTTTCATCTTTCCGCATTGTTTCATCTTTCATCTTTCCGCATTGTTTCATCTTTCATCTTTCCGCATTTAATCATCTTTCATCTTTCCGCATTGTTTCATCTTTCATCTTTTCGCATTGTTTCATCTTTCGTCTTTCCGCATTGTATCATCTTTCATCTTTCCGCATTGTTTCATCTTTCATCTTTCCGCATTGTTTCATCTTTCATCTTTCCGCATTGTTTCATCTTTCATCTTTCCGCATCGTTTCATCTTTCATCTTTCCGCATTGTTTCATCTTTCATCTTTCCGCATTCTTTCATCTTTCATCTTTCCGCATTGTTTCATCTTTCATCTTTCCGCATTGTTTCATCTTTCATCTTTCCGCATTGTTTCATCTTTCCGCATTGTTTCATCTTTCCGCATTGTTTCATCTTTCATCTTTCCGCATTTTTTCATCTTTCATCTTTCCGCATTGTTTCATCTTTCATCTTTCCGCATTCTTCCATCTTTCATCTTTCCGCATTGTTTCATCTTTCATCTTTCCGCATTGTTTCATCTTTCATCTTTCCGCATTGTTTCATCTTTCATCTTTCCGCATTCTTTCATCTTTCATCTTTCCGCATTGTTTCATCTTTCATCTTTCCGCATTGTTTCATCTTTCATCTTTCCGCATTGTTTCATCTTTCATCTTCCGCATTCTTTCATCTTTCATCTTTCCGCATTGTTTCATCTTTCATCTTTCCGCATTCTTTCATCTTTCATCTTTCCGCATTGTTTCATCTTTCATCTTTCATCTTTCCGCATTGTTTCATCTTTCATCTTCCGCATTCTTTCATCTTTCATCTTTCCGCATTGTTTCATCTTTCATCTTTCATCTTTCCGCATTGTTTCATCTTTCATCTTCCGCATTCTTTCATCTTTCATCTTTCCGCATTGTTTCATCTTTCATCTTTCCGCATTCTTTCATCTTTCATCTTTCCGCATTGTTTCATCTTTCATCTTTCCGCATTCTTTCATCTTTCATCTTTCCGCATTGTTTCATCTTTCATCTTTCCGCATTGTTTCATATTTCATCTTTCCGCATTGTTTCATCTTTCATCTTTCCGCATTGTTTCATCTTTCATCTTTCCGCATTGTTTCATCTTTCATCTTTCCGCATTGTTTCATCTTTCATCTTACGCATTCTTTCATCTTTTATCTTTCCGCATTGTTTCATCTTTCATCTTTCCGCATTGTTTCATCTTTCATCTTCCCGCATTGTTTCATCTTTCATCTTTCCGCATTCTTTCATCTTTCATCTTTCCGCATTGTTTCATCTTTCATCTTTCCGCATTGTTTCATCTTTCATCTTCCGCATTCTTTCATCTTTCATCTTTCCGCATTGTTTCATCTTTCATCTTTCCGCATTGTTTCATCTTTCATCTTCCGCATTCTTTCATCTTTCATCTTTCCGCATTGTTTCATCTTTCATCTTTCCGCATTCTTTCATCTTTCATCTTTCCGCATTGTTTCATCTTTCATCTTTCCGCATTGTTTCATCTTTCATCTTTCCGCATTCTTTCATCTTTCATCTTTCCGCATTGTTTCATCTTTCATCTTTCCGCATTGTTTCATCTTTCCGCATTGTTTCATCTTTCATCTTCCGCATTCTTTCATCTTTCATCTTTCCGCATTGTTTCATCTTTCATCTTTCCGCATTTTTTCATCTTTCATCTTTCCGCATTGTTTCATCTTTCATCTTTCCGCATTGTTTCATCTTTCCGCATTGTTTCATCTTTCCGCATTGTTTCATCTTACCGCATTGTTTCATCTTTCATCTTTCCGCATTTTTTCATCTTTCATCTTTCCGCATTGTTTCATCTTTCCGCATTGTTTCATCTTTCCGCATTGTTTCATCTTTCATCTTCCGCATTCTTTCATCTTTCATCTTTCCGCATTGTTTCATCTTTCATCTTTCATCTTTCATCTTTCCGCATTCTTTCATCTTTCATCTTTCCGCATTGTTTCATCTTTCATCTTTCCGCATTGTTTCATCTTTCATCTTTCCGCATTGTTTCATCTTTCATCTTTCCGCATTGTTTCATCTTTCATCTTTCCGCATTGTTTCATCTTTCATCTTTCCGCATTGTTTCATCTTTCATCTTCCGCATTCTTTCATCTTTCATCTTTCCGCATTGTTTCATCTTTCATCTTTCCGCATTTTTTCATCTTTCATCTTTCCGCATTGTTTCATCTTTCCGCAGTGTTTCATCTATCCACATTGTTTCATCTTTCCGCATTGTTTCATCTTTCATCTTTCCGCATTGTTTCATCTTTCACCTTTCCGAATTCTTTCATCTTTCATCTTTCCGCATTGTTTCATCTTTCATCTTTCCGCATTCTTTCATCTTTCATCTTTCCGCAATGTTTCATCTTTCATCTTTCCGCATTGTTTCATCCTTCCGCATTGTTTCATCTTTCCGCATTGTTTCATCTTTCCGCATTGTTTCATCTTTCCGCATTGTTTCATCTTTCCGCATTGCTTCATCTTTCATCTTCCGCATTCTTTCATCTTTCATCTTTCCGCATTGTTTCATCTTTCATCTTTCCGCATTGTTTCATCTTTCATCTTTCCGCATTGTTTCATCCTTCATCTTTCCGCATTGTTTCATCTTTCATCTTCCGCATTCTTTCATCTTTCATCTTTCCGCATTGTTTCATCTTTCATCTTTCCGCATTGTTTCATCTTTCATCTTCCGCATTCTTTCATCTTTCATCTTTCCGCATTGTTTCATCTTTCATCTTTCCGCATTCTTTCATCTTTCATCTTTCCGCATTATTTCATCTTTCATCTTTCCGCATTTTTTCATCTTTCATCTTACCGCATTGTTTCATCTTTCATCTTTCCGCATTTTTTCATCTTTCATCTTACCGCATTGTTTCATCTTTCCGCATTGTTTCATCTTTCCGCATTGTTTCATCTTTCCGCATTGTTTCATCTTTCCGCATTGTTTCATCTTTCCGCATTGTTTCATCTTTCATCTTTCCGCATTGTTTCATCTTTCATCTTTCCGCATTTAATCATCTTTCATCTTTCCGCATTGTTTCATCTTTCATCTTTTCGCATTGTTTCATCTTTCGTCTTTCCGCATTGTATCATCTTTCATCTTTCCGCATTGTTTCATCTTTCATCTTTCCGCATTGTTTCATCTTTCATCTTTCCGCATTGTTTCATCTTTCATCTTTCCGCATCGTTTCATCTTTCATCTTTCCGCATTGTTTCATCTTTCATCTTTCCGCATTCTTTCATCTTTCATCTTTCCGCATTGTTTCATCTTTCATCTTTCCGCATTGTTTCATCTTTCATCTTTCCGCATTGTTTCATCTTTCCGCATTGTTTCATCTTTCCGCATTGTTTCATCTTTCCGCATTGTTTCATCTTTCATCTTTCCGCATTTTTTCATCTTTCATCTTTCCGCATTGTTTCATCTTTCATCTTTCCGCATTCTTCCATCTTTCATCTTTCCGCATTGTTTCATCTTTCATCTTTCCGCATTGTTTCATCTTTCATCTTTCCGCATTGTTTCATCTTTCATCTTTCCGCATTCTTTCATCTTTCATCTTTCCGCATTGTTTCATCTTTCATCTTTCCGCATTGTTTCATCTTTCATCTTTCCGCATTGTTTCATCTTTCATCTTCCGCATTCTTTCATCTTTCATCTTTCCGCATTGTTTCATCTTTCATCTTTCCGCATTCTTTCATCTTTCATCTTTCCGCATTGTTTCATCTTTCATCTTTCATCTTTCCGCATTGTTTCATCTTTCATCTTCCGCATTCTTTCATCTTTCATCTTTCCGCATTGTTTCATCTTTCATCTTTCATCTTTCCGCATTGTTTCATCTTTCATCTTCCGCATTCTTTCATCTTTCATCTTTCCGCATTGTTTCATCTTTCATCTTTCCGCATTCTTTCATCTTTCATCTTTCCGCATTGTTTCATCTTTCATCTTTCCGCATTCTTTCATCTTTCATCTTTCCGCATTGTTTCATCTTTCATCTTTCCGCATTGTTTCATATTTCATCTTTCCGCATTGTTTCATCTTTCATCTTTCCGCATTGTTTCATCTTTCATCTTTCCGCATTGTTTCATCTTTCATCTTTCCGCATTGTTTCATCTTTCATCTTACGCATTCTTTCATCTTTTATCTTTCCGCATTGTTTCATCTTTCATCTTTCCGCATTGTTTCATCTTTCATCTTCCCGCATTGTTTCATCTTTCATCTTTCCGCATTCTTTCATCTTTCATCTTTCCGCATTGTTTCATCTTTCATCTTTCCGCATTGTTTCATCTTTCATCTTCCGCATTCTTTCATCTTTCATCTTTCCGCATTGTTTCATCTTTCATCTTTCCGCATTGTTTCATCTTTCATCTTCCGCATTCTTTCATCTTTCATCTTTCCGCATTGTTTCATCTTTCATCTTTCCGCATTCTTTCATCTTTCATCTTTCCGCATTGTTTCATCTTTCATCTTTCCGCATTGTTTCATCTTTCATCTTTCCGCATTCTTTCATCTTTCATCTTTCCGCATTGTTTCATCTTTCATCTTTCCGCATTGTTTCATCTTTCCGCATTGTTTCATCTTTCATCTTCCGCATTCTTTCATCTTTCATCTTTCCGCATTGTTTCATCTTTCATCTTTCCGCATTTTTTCATCTTTCATCTTTCCGCATTGTTTCATCTTTCATCTTTCCGCATTGTTTCATCTTTCCGCATTGTTTCATCTTTCCGCATTGTTTCATCTTACCGCATTGTTTCATCTTTCATCTTTCCGCATTTTTTCATCTTTCATCTTTCCGCATTGTTTCATCTTTCATTTTTCCGCATTCTTTCATCTTTCATCTTTCCGCATTGTTTCATCTTTCATCTTTCCGCATTGTTTCATCTTTCATCTTTCCGCATTGTTTCATCTTTCATCTTTCCGCATTCTTTCATCTTTCATCTTTCCGCATTGTTTCATCTTTCATCTTTCATCTTTCCGCATTGTTTCATCTTTCATCTTCCGCATTCTTTCATCTTTCATCTTTCCGCATTGTTTCATCTTTCATCTTTCCGCATTCTTTCATCTTTCATCTTTCCGCATTGTTTCATCTTTCATCTTTCCGCATTCTTTCATCTTTCATCTTCCGCATTCTTTCATCTTTCATCTTTCCGCATTGTTTCATCTTTCATCTTTCCATATTGTTTCATCTTTCATCTTTCCGCATTGTTTCATCTTTCATCTTTCCGCATTCTTTCATCTTTCATCTTTCCGCATTGTTTCATCTTTCATCTTTCCGCATTGTTTCATCTTTCATCTTTCCGCATTCTTTCATCTTTCATCTTTCCGCATTGTTTCATCTTTCATCTTTCCGCATTGTTTCATCTTTCATCTTTCCGCATTCTTTCATCTTTCAACTTTCCGCATTCTTTCATCTTTCATCTTTCCGCATTGTTTCATCTTTCATCTTTCCGCATTGTTTCATCTTTCATCTTTCCGCATTCTTTCATCTTTCATCTTTCCGCATTCTTTCATCTTTCATCTTTCCGCATTCTTTCATCTTTCATCTTTCCGCATTGTTTCATCTTTCATCTTTCCGCAATGTTTCATCTTTCATCTTTCCGCAATGTTTCATCTTTCACCTTTCCGCATTGTTTCATCTTTTATCTTTCCGCATTCTTTCATCTTTCATCTTTCCGCATTGCTTCATCTTTCATCTTTCCGCATTGTTTCATCTTTCCGCATTGTTTCATCTTTCCGCATTGTTTCATCTTTCCGCATTGTTTCATCTTTCCGCATTGTTTCATCTTTCCGCATTCTTTCATCTTTCATCTTTCCGCATTGTTTCATCTTTCATCTTTCCGCATTTTTTTATCTTTCATCTTTCCGCATTCTTTCATCTTTCATCTTTCCACATTGTTTCATCTTTCATCTTTCCGCATTGTTTCATCTTTCATCTTTCCGCATTCTTTCATCTTTCAACTTTCCGCATTCTTTCATCTTTCATCTTTCCGCATTGTTTCATCTTTCATCTTTCCGCATTGTTTCATCTTTCATCTTTCCGCATTCTTTCATCTTTCATCTTTCCGCATTCTTTCATCTTTCATCTTTCCGCATTCTTTCATCTTTCATCTTTCCGCATTGTTTCATCTTTCATCTTTCCGCAATGTTTCATCTTTCATCTTTCCGCAATGTTTCATCTTTCACCTTTCCGCATTGTTTCATCTTTTATCTTTCCGCATTCTTTCATCTTTCATCTTTCCGCATTGCTTCATCTTTCATCTTTCCGCATTGTTTCATCTTTCCGCATTGTTTCATCTTTCATCTTCCGCATTCTTTCATCTTTAATCTTTCCGCATTGTTTCATCTTTCATCTTTCCGCATTTTTTCATCTTTCATCTTTCCGCATTGTTTCATCTTTCATCTTTCCGCATTGTTTCATCTTTCCGCATTGATTCATCTTTCCGCATTGTTTCATCTTTCATCTTTCCGCATTGTTTCATCTTTCCGCATTGTTTCATCTTTCCGCATTCTTCCATCTTTCATCTTTCCGCATTGTTTCATCTTTCATCTTTCCGCATTGTTTCATCTTTCATCTTTCCGCATTGTTTCATCTTTCATCTTTCCGCATTCTTTCATCTTTCATCTTTCCGCATTGTTTCATCTTTCATCTTTCCGCATTGTTTCATCTTTCATCTTTCCGCATTGTTTCATCTTTCATCTTCCGCATTCTTTCATCTTTCATCTTTCCGCATTGTTTCATCTTTCATCTTTCCGCATTCTTTCATCTTTCATCTTTCCGCATTGTTTCATCTTTCATCTTTCATCTTTCCGCATTGTTTCATCTTTCATCTTCCGCATTCTTTCATCTTTCATCTTTCCGCATTGTTTCATCTTTCATCTTTCCGCATTCTTTCATCTTTCATCTTTCCGCATTGTTTCATCTTTCATCTTTCCGCATTCTTTCATCTTTCATCTTTCCGCATTGTTTCATCTTTCATCTTTCCGCATTGTTTCATCTTTCATCTTTCCGCATTGTTTCATCTTTCATCTTTCCGCATTCTTTCATCTTTCATCTTTCCGCATTGTTTCATCTTTCATCTTTCCGCATTGTTTCATCTTTCATCTTCCGCATTCTTTCATCTTTTATCTTTCCGCATTGTTTCATCTTTCATCTTTCCGCATTGTTTCATCTTTCATCTTCCCGCATTGTTTCATCTTTCATCTTTCCGCATTCTTTCATCTTTCATCTTTCCGCATTGTTTCATCTTTCATCTTTCCGCATTGTTTCATCGTTCATCTTCCGCATTCTTTCATCTTTCATCTTTCCGCATTGTTTCATCTTTCATCTTTCCGCATTGTTTCATCTTTCATCTTCCGCATTCTTTCATCTTTCATCTTTCCGCATTGTTTCATCTTTCATCTTTCCGCATTCTTTCATCTTTCATCTTTCCGCATTGTTTCATCTTTCCGCATTGTTTCATCTTACCGCATTGTTTCATCTTTCATCTTTCCGCATTTTTTCATCTTTCATCTTTCCGCATTGTTTCATCTTTCATTTTTCCGCATTCTTTCATCTTTCATCTTTCCGCATTGTTTCATCTTTCATCTTTCCGCATTGTTTCATCTTTCATCTTTCCGCATTGTTTCATCTTTCATCTTTCCGCATTCTTTCATCTTTCATCTTTCCGCATTGTTTCATCTTTCATCTTTCATCTTTCCGCATTGTTTCATCTTTCATCTTCCGCATTCTTTCATCTTTCATCTTTCCGCATTGTTTCATCTTTCATCTTTCCGCATTCTTTCATCTTTCATCTTTCCGCATTGTTTCATCTTTCATCTTTCCGCATTCTTTCATCTTTCATCTTCCGCATTCTTTCATCTTTCATCTTTCCGCATTGTTTCATCTTTCATCTTTCCATATTGTTTCATCTTTCATCTTTCCGCATTGTTTCATCTTTCATCTTTCCGCATTCTTTCATCTTTCATCTTTCCGCATTGTTTCATCTTTCATCTTTCCGCATTGTTTCATCTTTCATCTTTCCGCATTCTTTCATCTTTCATCTTTCCGCATTGTTTCATCTTTCATCTTTCCGCATTGTTTCATCTTTCATCTTTCCGCATTCTTTCATCTTTCAACTTTCCGCATTCTTTCATCTTTCATCTTTCCGCATTGTTTCATCTTTCATCTTTCCGCATTGTTTCATCTTTCATCTTTCCGCATTCTTTCATCTTTCATCTTTCCGCATTCTTTCATCTTTCATCTTTCCGCATTCTTTCATCTTTCATCTTTCCGCATTGTTTCATCTTTCATCTTTCCGCAATGTTTCATCTTTCATCTTTCCGCAATGTTTCATCTTTCACCTTTCCGCATTGTTTCATCTTTTATCTTTCCGCATTCTTTCATCTTTCATCTTTCCGCATTGCTTCATCTTTCATCTTTCCGCATTGTTTCATCTTTCCGCATTGTTTCATCTTTCCGCATTGTTTCATCTTTCCGCATTGTTTCATCTTTCCGCATTGTTTCATCTTTCCGCATTCTTTCATCTTTCATCTTTCCGCATTGTTTCATCTTTCATCTTTCCGCATTTTTTTATCTTTCATCTTTCCGCATTCTTTCATCTTTCATCTTTCCACATTGTTTCATCTTTCATCTTTCCGCATTGTTTCATCTTTCATCTTTCCGCATTCTTTCATCTTTCAACTTTCCGCATTCTTTCATCTTTCATCTTTCCGCATTGTTTCATCTTTCATCTTTCCGCATTGTTTCATCTTTCATCTTTCCGCATTCTTTCATCTTTCATCTTTCCGCATTCTTTCATCTTTCATCTTTCCGCATTCTTTCATCTTTCATCTTTCCGCATTGTTTCATCTTTCATCTTTCCGCAATGTTTCATCTTTCATCTTTCCGCAATGTTTCATCTTTCACCTTTCCGCATTGTTTCATCTTTTATCTTTCCGCATTCTTTCATCTTTCATCTTTCCGCATTGCTTCATCTTTCATCTTTCCGCATTGTTTCATCTTTCCGCATTGTTTCATCTTTCATCTTCCGCATTCTTTCATCTTTAATCTTTCCGCATTGTTTCATCTTTCATCTTTCCGCATTTTTTCATCTTTCATCTTTCCGCATTGTTTCATCTTTCATCTTTCCGCATTGTTTCATCTTTCCGCATTGATTCATCTTTCCGCATTGTTTCATCTTTCATCTTTCCGCATTGTTTCATCTTTCCGCATTGTTTCATCTTTCCGCATTCTTCCATCTTTCATCTTTCCGCATTGTTTCATCTTTCATCTTTCCGCATTGTTTCATCTTTCATCTTTCCGCATTGTTTCATCTTTCATCTTTCCGCATTCTTTCATCTTTCATCTTTCCGCATTGTTTCATCTTTCATCTTTCCGCATTGTTTCATCTTTCATCTTTCCGCATTGTTTCATCTTTCATCTTCCGCATTCTTTCATCTTTCATCTTTCCGCATTGTTTCATCTTTCATCTTTCCGCATTCTTTCATCTTTCATCTTTCCGCATTGTTTCATCTTTCATCTTTCATCTTTCCGCATTGTTTCATCTTTCATCTTCCGCATTCTTTCATCTTTCATCTTTCCGCATTGTTTCATCTTTCATCTTTCCGCATTCTTTCATCTTTCATCTTTCCGCATTGTTTCATCTTTCATCTTTCCGCATTCTTTCATCTTTCATCTTTCCGCATTGTTTCATCTTTCATCTTTCCGCATTGTTTCATCTTTCATCTTTCCGCATTGTTTCATCTTTCATCTTTCCGCATTCTTTCATCTTTCATCTTTCCGCATTGTTTCATCTTTCATCTTTCCGCATTGTTTCATCTTTCATCTTCCGCATTCTTTCATCTTTTATCTTTCCGCATTGTTTCATCTTTCATCTTTCCGCATTGTTTCATCTTTCATCTTCCCGCATTGTTTCATCTTTCATCTTTCCGCATTCTTTCATCTTTCATCTTTCCGCATTGTTTCATCTTTCATCTTTCCGCATTGTTTCATCGTTCATCTTCCGCATTCTTTCATCTTTCATCTTTCCGCATTGTTTCATCTTTCATCTTTCCGCATTGTTTCATCTTTCATCTTCCGCATTCTTTCATCTTTCATCTTTCCGCATTGTTTCATCTTTCATCTTTCCGCATTCTTTCATCTTTCATCTTTCCGCATTGTTTCATCTTTCCGCATTGTTTCGTCTTTCCGCATTGTTTCATCTTTCCGCATTGTTTCATCTTTCCGCATTGTTTCATCTTTCATCTTTCCGCATTGTTTCATCTTTCATCTTTCCGCATTTAATCATCTTTCATCTTTCCGCATTGTTTCATCTTTCATCTTTTCGCATTGTTTCATCTTTCATCTTTCCGCATTGTTTCATCTTTCATCTTTCCGCATTTTTTCATCTTTCATCTTTCCGCATTGTTTCAGCTTTCATCTTTCCGCATTCTTTCATCTTTCATCTTTCCGCATTGTTTCATCTTTCATCTTCCGCATTCTTTCATCTTTCATCTTTCCGCATTGTTTCATCTTTCATCTTTCCGCATTCTTTCATCTTTCATCTTTCCGCACTCTTTCATCTTTCATCTTTCCGCATTGTTTCATCTTTCATCTTTCCGCATTGTTTCATCTTTCCGCATTGTTTCATCTTTCCGCATTATTTCATCTTTCATCTTCCGCATTCTTTCATCTTTCATCTTTCCGCATTGTTTCATCTTTCATATTTCCGCATTGTTTCATCTTTCATCTTTCCTCATTGTTTCATCTTTCATCTTTCCGCATTGTTTCATCTTTCATTTTCCGCATTCTTTCATCTTTCATCTTTCCGCATTGTTTCATCTTTCATCTTTCCGCATTTTTTCATCTTTCATCTTTCCGCATTGTTTCATCTTTTCGCAGTGTTTCATCTATCCGCATTGTTTCATCTTTCCGCATTGTTTCATCTTTCATCTTTCCGCATTGTTTCATCTTTCACCTTTCCGCGTTCTTTCATCTTTCATCTTTCCGCATTGTTTCATCTTTCATCTTTCCGCATTGTTTCATCCTTTCATCTTTCCGCATTCTTCCATCTTTCATCTTTCCGCATTGTTTCATCTTTCATCTTCCGCATTCTTTCATCTTTCATCTTTCCGCATTGTTTCATCTTTCATCTTTCTGCATTGTTTCATCTTTCATCTTTCCGCATTGTTTCATCTTTCATCTTTCCGCATTTTTTCATCTTTCATCTTTCCGCATTGTTTCATCTTTCATCTTTCCGCATTCTTTCATCTTTCATCTTTCCGCACTGTTTCATCTTTCATCTTTCCGCAATGTTTCATCTTTAAACTTTCCGCATTGTTTCATCTTTCATCTTTCCGCATTCTTTCATCTTTCATCTTTCCGCATTGTTTCATCTTTCATCTTTCCGCATTGTTTCATCTTTCCGCATTGTTTCATCTTTCCGCATTGTTTCATCTTTCATCTTCCGCATTCTTTCATCTTTCATCTTTCCGCATTGTTTCATCTTTCATCTTTCCGCATTTTTTCATCTTTCATCTTTCCGCATTGTTTCATCTTTCATCTTTCCGCATTGTTTCATCTTTCCGCATAGTTTCATCTTTCCGCATTGTTTCATCTTTCATCTTTCCGCATTTTTTCATCTTTCATCTTTCCGCATTGTTTCATCTTTCATCTTTCCGCATTCTTTCATCTTTCATCTTTCCGCATTGTTTCATCTTTCATCTTTCCGCATTGTTTCATCTTTCATCTTTCCGCATTGTTTCAGCTTTCATCTTTCCGCATTCTTTCATCTTTCATCTTTCCGCATTGTTTCATCTTTCATCTTTTATCTTTCCGCATTGTTTCATCTTTCATCTTCCGCATTCTTTCATCTTTCATCTTTCCGCATTGTTTCATCTTTCATCTTTCCGCATTCTTTCATCTTTCATCTTTCCGCATTGTTTCATCTTTCATCTTTCCGCATTCTTTCATCTTTCATCTTTCCGCATTGTTTCATCTTTCATCTTTCCGCATTGTTTCATCTTTCATCTTTCCGCATTGTTTCATCTTTCATCTTTCCGCATTGTTTCATCTTTCATCTTTCCGCATTGTTTCAACTTTCATCTTTCCGCATTGTTTCATCTTTCATCTTTCCGCATTCATTAATCTTTCATCTTTCCGCCTTGTTTCATCTTTCCGCATTGTTTCATCTTTCCGCATTGTTTCATCTTTCCGAATTGTATCATCTTTCATCTTTCCGCATTGTTTCATCTTTCATCTTCCGCATTCTTTCATCTTTCATCTTTCCGCATTGTTTAATCTTTCATCTTTCCGCATTGTTTCATCTTTCATCTTCCGCATTCTTTCATCTTTCATCTTTCCGCATTGTTTCATCTTTCATCTTTCCGCAATGTTTCATCTGTCATCTTTCCGCATTGTTTCATCTTTCATCTTTCCGCATTGTTTCATCTTTCATCTTTCCGCATTGTTTCATCTTTCCGCATTGTTTCATCTTTCATCTTCCGCATTCTTTCATCTTTCATCTCTCCGCATTGTTTCATCTTTCATCTTTCATCTTTCATCTTTCCGCATTCTTTCATCTTTCATCTTTCCGCATTGTTTCATCTTTCATCTTTCCGCATTGTTTCATCTTTCATCTTTCCGCATTCTTTCATCTTTCATCTTTCCGCATTCTTTCATCTTTCATCTTTCCGCATTCTTTCATCTTTCATCTTTCCGCATTCTTTCATCTTTCATCTTTCCGCATTCTTTCATCTTTCATCTTTCCGCATTCTTTCATCTTTCATCTTCCGCATTCTTTCATCTTTCATCTTTCCGCATTGTTTCATCTTTCATCTTTCCGCATTGTTTCATCTTTCATCTTTCCGCATTCTTTCATCTTTCATCTTTCCGCATTGTTTCATCTTTCATCTTTCCGCAATGTTTCATCTTTCATCTTTCCGCATTGTTTCATCTTTCATCTTTCCGCATTCTTTCATCTTTCATCTTTCCGCATTCTTTCATCTTTCATCTTTCCGCATTGTTTCATCTTTCATCTTTCCGCATTGTTTCATCTTTCCGCATTGTTTCATCTTTCATCTTTCCGCATTTTTTCATCTTTCATCTTTCCGCATTGTTTCATCTTTCATCTTTCCGCATTGTTTCATCTTTCATCTTTCCGCATTGTTTCATCTTTCATCTTTCCGCATTCTTTCATCTTTCATCTTTCCGCATTCTTTCATCTTTCATCTTTCCGCATTCTTTCATCTTTCATCTTTCCGCATTCTTTCATCTTTCCGCATTGTTTCATCTTTCATCTTCCGCATTCTTTCATCTTTCATCTTTCCGCATTGTTTCATCTTTCATCTTTCCGCATTGTTTCATCTTTCATCTTTCCGCATTGTTTCATCTTTCATCTTACCGCATTGTTTCATCTTTCCGCATTGTTTCATCTTTCATCTTCCGCATTCTTTCATCTTTCATCTTTCCGCATTGTTTCATCTTTCATCTTTCCGCATTGTTTCATCTTTCATCTTCCGCATTCTTTCATCTTTCATCTTTCCGCATTGTTTCATCTTTCGTCTTTCCGCATTCTTTCATCTTTCATCTTTCCGCATTGTTTCATATTTCATCTTTCCGCATTTTTTCATCTTTCATCTTTCCGCATTGTTTCATCTTTCCGCATTGTTTCATCTTTCCGCATTGTTTCATCTTTCATCTTTCCGCATTGTTTCATCTTTCATCTTTCATCTTTCCGCATTGTTTCATCTTTCATCTTTCCGCATTGTTTCATCTTTCATCTTTCGGCATTGTTTCATCTTTCATCTTTCCGCATTGTTTCATCTTTCATCTTTCCGCATTGTTTCATCTTTCATCTTTCCGCATTGTTTCATCTTTCATCTTTTCGCATTGTTTCATCTTTCATCTTTCCGCATTGTTTCATCTTTCATCTTTCCGCATTGTTTCATCTTTCATCTTTCCGCATTGTTTCATCTTTCCGCATTGTTTCATCTTTCCGCATTGTTTCATCTTTCATCTTCCGCATTGTTTCATCTTTCATCTTTCCGCATTGTTTCATCTTTCATCTTTCCGCATTGTTTCATCTTTCATCTTTCCGCATTCTTTCATCTTTCATCTTTCCGCATTGTTTCATTTTTCATCTTTCCGCATTGTTTCATCTTTCCGCATTGTTTCATCTTTCCGCATTGTTTCATCTTTCCGCATTGTTTCATCTTTCCGCATTGTTTCATCTTTCCGCATTGTTTCATCTTTCCGCATTGTTTCATCTTTCCGCATTGTTTCATCTTTCCGCATTGTTTCATCTTTCCGCATTGTTTCATCTTTCCGCATTGTTTCATCTTTCTGCATTGTTTCATCTTTCCGCATTGTTTCATCTTTCCGCATTGTTTCATCTTTCCGCATTGTTTCATCTTTCCGCATTGTTTCATCTTTCCGCATTGTTTCATCTTTCCGCATTGTTTCATCTTTCATCTTTCCGCATTCTTTCATCTTTCATCTTTCCGCATTGTTTCATCTTTCATCTTTCCGCATTGTTTCATCTTTCCGCATTGTTTCATCTTTCATCTTCCGCATTCTTTCATCTTTCATCTTTCCGCATTGTTTCATCTTTCATCTTTCCGCATTTTTTCATCTTTCATCTTTCCGCATTGTTTCATCTTTCATCTTTCCGCATTGTTTCATCTTTCCGCATTGTTTCATCTTTCCGCATTGTTTCATCTTACCGCATTGTTTCATCTTTCATCTTTTTCTGCATTTTTTCATCTTTCATCTTTCCGCATTGTTTCATCTTTCATTTTTCCGCATTCTTTCATCTTTCATCTTTCCGCATTGTTTCATCTTTCATCTTTCCGCATTGTTTCATCTTTCATCTTTCCGCATTGTTTCATCTTTCATCTTTCCGCATTGTTTCATCTTTCATCTTTCCGCATTGTTTCATCTTTCATCTTTCCGCATTCTTTCATCTTTCATCTTTCCGCATTGTTTCATCTTTCATCTTTCATCTTTCCGCATTGTTTCATCTTTCATCTTCCGCATTCTTTCATCTTTCATCTTTCCGCATTGTTTCATCTTTCATCTTTCCGCATTCTTTCATCTTTCATCTTTCCGCATTGTTTCATCTTTCATCTTTCCGCATTCTTTCATCTTTCATCTTTCCGCATTGTTTCATCTTTCATCTTTCCGCATTGTTTCATCTTTCATCTTTCCGCATTCTTTCATCTTTCATCTTTCCGCATTGTTTCATCTTTCCGCATTGTTTCATCTTTCCGCATTGTTTCATCTTTCATCTTTCCGCATTGTTTCATCTTTCATCTTTCCGCATTTTTTTATCTTTCATCTTTCCGCATTCTTTCATCTTTCATCTTTCCACATTGTTTCATCTTTCATCTTTCCGCATTGTTTCATCTTTCATCTTTCCGCATTCTTTCATCTTTCAACTTTCCGCATTCTTTCATCTTTCATCTTTCCGCATTGTTTCATCTTTCATCTTTCCGCATTGTTTCATCTTTCATCTTTCCGCATTCTTTCATCTTTCATCTTTCCGCATTGTTTCATCTTTCATCTTTCCGCATTGTTTCATCTTTCCGCATTGTTTCATCTTTCCGCATTGTTTCATCTTTCCGCATTGTTTCATCTTTCCGCATTGTTTCATCTTTCCGCATTCTTTCATCTTTCATCTTTCCGCATTGTTTCATCTTTCATCTTTCCGCATTTTTTTATCTTTCATCTTTCATCTTTCCGCATTGTTTCATCTTTCACCTTTCCGCGTTCTTTCATCTTTCATCTTTCCGCATTGTTTCATCTTTCATCTTTCCGCATTGTTTCATCCTTTCATCTTTCCGCATTCTTCCATCTTTCATCTTTCCGCATTGTTTCATCTTTCATCTTCCGCATTCTTTCATCTTTCATCTTTCCGCATTGTTTCATCTTTCATCTTTCTGCATTGTTTCATCTTTCATCTTTCCGCATTGTTTCATCTTTCATCTTTCCGCATTTTTTCATCTTTCATCTTTCCGCATTGTTTCATCTTTCCGCATTGTTTCATCTTTCATCTTTCCGCATTCTTTCATCTTTCATCTTTCCGCACTGTTTCATCTTTCATCTTTCCGCAATGTTTCATCTTTAAACTTTCCGCATTGTTTCATCTTTCATCTTTCCGCATTCTTTCATCTTTCATCTTTCCGCATTGTTTCATCTTTCCGCATTGTTTCATCTTTCATCTTCCGCATTCTTTCATCTTTCATCTTTCCGCATTGTTTCATCTTTCATCTTTCCGCATTTTTTCATCTTTCATCTTTCCGCATTGTTTCATCTTTCATCTTTCCGCATTGTTTCATCTTTCCGCATAGTTTCATCTTTCCGCATTGTTTCATCTTTCATCTTTCCGCATTTTTTCATCTTTCATCTTTCCGCATTGTTTCATCTTTCATCTTTCCGCATTCTTTCATCTTTCATCTTTCCGCATTGTTTCATCTTTCATCTTTCCGCATTGTTTCATCTTTCATCTTTCCGCATTGTTTCAGCTTTCATCTTTCCGCATTCTTTCATCTTTCATCTTTCCGCATTGTTTCATCTTTCATCTTTTATCTTTCCGCATTGTTTCATCTTTCATCTTCCGCATTCTTTCATCTTTCATCTTTCCGGATTGTTTCATCTTTCATCTTTCCGCATTCTTTCATCTTTCATCTTTCCGCATTGTTTCATCTTTCATCTTTCCGCATTCTTTCATCTTTCATCTTTCCGCATTGTTTCATCTTTCATCTTTCCGCATTGTTTCATCTTTCATCTTTCCGCATTGTTTCATCTTTCATCTTTCCGCATTGTTTCATCTTTCATCTTTCCGCATTGTTTCAACTTTCATCTTTCCGCATTGTTTCATCTTTCATCTTTCCGCATTCATTAATCTTTCATCTTTCCGCCTTGTTTCATCTTTCCGCATTGTTTCATCTTTCCGCATTGTTTCATCTTTCCGAATTGTATCATCTTTCATCTTTCCGCATTGTTTCATCTTTCATCTTCCGCATTCTTTCATCTTTCATCTTTCCGCATTGTTTCATCTTTCATCTTTCCGCATTGTTTCATCTTTCATCTTCCGCATTCTTTCATCTTTCATCTTTCCGCATTGTTTCATCTTTCATCTTTCCGCAATGTTTCATCTGTCATCTTTCCGCATTGTTTCATCTTTCATCTTTCCGCATTGTTTCATCTTTCATCTTTCCGCATTGTTTCATCTTTCCGCATTGTTTCATCTTTCATCTTCCGCATTCTTTCATCTTTCATCTCTCCGCATTGTTTCATCTTTCATCTTTCATCTTTCATCTTTCCGCATTCTTTCATCTTTCATCTTTCCGCATTGTTTCATCTTTCATCTTTCCGCATTGTTTCATCTTTCATCTTTCCGCATTCTTTCATCTTTCATCTTTCCGCATTCCTTCATCATTCATCTTTCCGCATTCTTTCATCTTTCATCTTTCCGCATTCTTTCATCTTTCATCTTTCCGCATTCTTTCATCTTTCATCTTTCCGCATTCTTTCATCTTTCATCTTCCGCATTCTTTCATCTTTCATCTTTCCGCATTGTTTCATCTTTCATCTTTCCGCATTGTTTCATCTTTCATCTTTCCGCATTCTTTCATCTTTCATCTTTCCGCATTGTTTCATCTTTCATCTTTCCGCAATGTTTCATCTTTCATCTTTCCGCATTGTTTCATCTTTCATCTTTCCGCATTCTTTCATCTTTCATCTTTCCGCATTCTTTCATCTTTCATCTTTCCGCATTGTTTCATCTTTCATCTTTCCGCATTGTTTCATCTTTCCGCATTTTTTCATCTTTCATCTTTCCGCATTGTTTCATCTTTCATCTTTCCGCATTGTTTCATCTTTCATCTTTCCGCATTGTTTCATCTTTCATCTTTCAGCATTCTTTCATCTTTCATCTTTCCGCATTCTTTCATCTTTCATCTTTCCGCATTCTTTCATCTTTCATCTTTCCGCATTCTTTCATCTTTCCGCATTGTTTCATCTTTCATCTTCCGCATTCTTTCATCTTTCATCTTTCCGCATTGTTTCATCTTTCATCTTTCCGCATTGTTTCATCTTTCATCTTACCGCATTGTTTCATCTTTCATCTTACCGCATTGTTTCATCTTTCCGCATTGTTTCATCTTTCATCTTCCGCATTCTTTCATCTTTCATCTTTCCGCATTGTTTCATCTTTCATCTTTCCGCATTGTTTCATCTTTCATCTTCCGCATTCTTTCATCTTTCATCTTTCCGCATTGTTTCATCTTTCGTCTTTCCGCATTCTTTCATCTTTCATCTTTCCGCATTGTTTCATATTTCATCTTTCCGCATTTTTTCATCTTTCATCTTTCCGCATTGTTTCATCTTTCCGCATTGTTTCATCTTTCATCTTTCCGCATTGTTTCATCTTTCATCTTTCATCTTTCCGCATTGTTTCATCTTTCATCTTTCCGCATTGTTTCATCTTTCATCTTTCCGCATTGTTTCATCTTTCATCTTTCCGCATTGTTTCATCTTTCATCTTTCCGCATTGTTTCATCTTTCATCTTTCCGCATTGTTTCATCTTTCATCTTTTCGCATTGTTTCATCTTTCATCTTTCCGCATTGTTTCATCTTTCATCTTTCCGCATTGTTTCATCTTTCCGCATTGTTTCATCTTTCCGCATTGTTTCATCTTTCCGCATTGTTTCATCTTTCCGCATTGTTTCATCTTTCCGCATTGTTTCATCTTTCCGCATTGTTTCATCTTTCCGCATTGTTTCATCTTTCCGCATTGTTTCATCTTTCCGCATTGTTTCATCTTTCCGCATTGTTTCATCTTTCATCTTTCCGCATTCTTTCATCTTTCATCTTTCCGCATTGTTTCATCTTTCATCTTTCCGCATTGTTTCATCTTTCCGCATTGTTTCATCTTTCATCTTCCGCATTCTTTCATCTTTCATCTTTCCGCATTGTTTCATCTTTCATCTTTCCGCATTTTTTCATCTTTCATCTTTCCGCATTGTTTCATCTTTCATCTTTCCGCATTGTTTCATCTTTCCGCATTGTTTCATCTTTCCGCATTGTTTCATCTTACCGCATTGTTTCATCTTTCATCTTTCCGCATTTTTTCATCTTTCATCTTTCCGCATTGTTTCATCTTTCATTTTTCCGCATTCTTTCATCTTTCATCTTTCCGCATTGTTTCATCTTTCATCTTTCCGCATTGTTTCATCTTTCATCTTTCCGCATTGTTTCATCTTTCATCTTACCGCATTGTTTCATCTTTCCGCATTGTTTCATCTTTCATCTTCCGCATTCTTTCATCTTTCATCTTTCCGCATTGTTTCATCTTTCATCTTTCCGCATTGTTTCATCTTTCATCTTCCGCATTCTTTCATCTTTCATCTTTCCGCATTGTTTCATCTTTCGTCTTTCCGCATTCTTTCATCTTTCATCTTTCCGCATTGTTTCATATTTCATCTTTCCGCATTTTTTCATCTTTCATCTTTCCGCATTGTTTCATCTTTCCGCATTGTTTCATCTTTCCGCATTGTTTCATCTTTCATCTTTCCGCATTGTTTCATCTTTCATCTTTCATCTTTCCGCATTGTTTCATCTTTCATCTTTCCGCATTGTTTCATCTTTCATCTTTCGGCATTGTTTCATCTTTCATCTTTCCGCATTGTTTCATCTTTCATCTTTCCGCATTGTTTCATCTTTCATCTTTCCGCATTGTTTCATCTTTCATCTTTTCGCATTGTTTCATCTTTCATCTTTCCGCATTTTTTCATCTTTCATCTTTCCGCATTGTTTCATCTTTCATCTTTCCGCATTGTTTCATCTTTCCGCATTGTTTCATCTTTCCGCATTGTTTCATCTTTCATCTTCCGCATTGTTTCATCTTTCATCTTTCCGCATTGTTTCATCTTTCATCTTTCCGCATTGTTTCATCTTTCATCTTTCCGCATTCTTTCATCTTTCATCTTTCCGCATTGTTTCATTTTTCATCTTTCCGCATTGTTTCATCTTTCCGCATTGTTTCATCTTTCCGCATTGTTTCATCTTTCCGCATTGTTTCATCTTTCCGCATTGTTTCATCTTTCCGCATTGTTTCATCTTTCCGCATTGTTTCATCTTTCCGCATTGTTTCATCTTTCCGCATTGTTTCATCTTTCCGCATTGTTTCATCTTTCCGCATTGTTTCATCTTTCCGCATTGTTTCATCTTTCCGCATTGTTTCATCTTTCCGCATTGTTTCATCTTTCATCTTTCCGCATTCTTTCATCTTTCATCTTTCCGCATTGTTTCATCTTTCATCTTTCCGCATTGTTTCATCTTTCCGCATTGTTTCATCTTTCATCTTCCGCATTCTTTCATCTTTCATCTTTCCGCATTGTTTCATCTTTCATCTTTCCGCATTTTTTCATCTTTCATCTTTCCGCATTGTTTCATCTTTCATCTTTCCGCATTGTTTCATCTTTCCGCATTGTTTCATCTTTCCGCATTGTTTCATCTTACCGCATTGTTTCATCTTTCATCTTTCCGCATTTTTTCATCTTTCATCTTTCCGCATTGTTTCATCTTTCATTTTTCCGCATTCTTTCATCTTTCATCTTTCCGCATTGTTTCATCTTTCATCTTTCCGCATTGTTTCATCTTTCATCTTTCCGCATTGTTTCATCTTTCATCTTTCCGCATTCTTTCATCTTTCATCTTTCCGCATTGTTTCATCTTTCATCTTTCATCTTTCCGCATTGTTTCATCTTTCATCTTCCGCATTCTTTCATCTTTCATCTTTCCGCATTGTTTCATCTTTCATCTTTCCGCATTCTTTCATCTTTCATCTTTCCGCATTGTTTCATCTTTCATCTTTCCGCATTCTTTCATCTTTCATCTTCCGCATTCTTTCATCTTTCATCTTTCCGCATTGTTTCATCTTTCATCTTTCCATATTGTTTCATCTTTCATCTTTCCGCATTGTTTCATCTTTCATCTTTCCGCATTCTTTCATCTTTCATCTTTCCGCATTGTTTCATCTTTCATCTTTCCGCATTGTTTCATCTTTCATCTTTCCGCATTCTTTCATCTTTCATCTTTCCGCATTGTTTCATCTTTCCGCATTGTTTCATCTTTCCGCATTGTTTCATCTTTCATCTTTCCGCATTGTTTCATCTTTCATCTTTCCGCATTTTTTTATCTTTCATCTTTCCGCATTCTTTCATCTTTCATCTTTCCACATTGTTTCATCTTTCATCTTTCCGCATTGTTTCATCTTTCATCTTTCCGCATTCTTTCATCTTTCAACTTTCCGCATTCTTTCATCTTTCATCTTTCCGCATTGTTTCATCTTTCATCTTTCCGCATTGTTTCATCTTTCATCTTTCCGCATTCTTTCATCTTTCATCTTTCCGCATTGTTTCATCTTTCATCTTTCCGCATTGTTTCATCTTTCCGCATTGTTTCATCTTTCCGCATTGTTTCATCTTTCCGCATTGTTTCATCTTTCCGCATTGTTTCATCTTTCCGCATTGTTTCATCTTTCCGCATTCTTTCATCTTTCATCTTTCCGCATTGTTTCATCTTTCATCTTTCCGCATTGTTTCATCTTTCATCTTTCCGCATTTTTTCATCTTTCATCTTTCCGCATTGTTTCATCTTTCCGCATTGTTTCATCTTTCATCTTTCCGCATTTTTTCATCTTTCATCTTTCCGCATTGTTTCATCTTTCATTTTTCCGCATTCTTTCATCTTTCATCTTTCCGCATTGTTTCATCTTTCATCTTTCCGCATTGTTTCATCTTTCATCTTTCCGCATTGTTTCATCTTTCATCTTTCCGCATTCTTTCATCTTTCATCTTTCCGCATTGTTTCATCTTTCATCTTTCATCTTTCCGCATTGTTTCATCTTTCATCTTCCGCATTCTTTCATCTTTCATCTTTCCGCATTGTTTCATCTTTCATCTTTCCGCATTCTTTCATCTTTCATCTTTCCGCATTGTTTCATCTTTCATCTTTCCGCATTCTTTCATCTTTCATCTTCCGCATTCTTTCATCTTTCATCTTTCCGCATTGTTTCATCTTTCATCTTTCCATATTGTTTCATCTTTCATCTTTCCGCATTGTTTCATCTTTCATCTTTCCGCATTCTTTCATCTTTCATCTTTCCGCATTGTTTCATCTTTCATCTTTCCGCATTGTTTCATCTTTCATCTTTCCGCATTCTTTCATCTTTCATCTTTCCGCATTGTTTCATCTTTCATCTTTCCGCATTGTTTCATCTTTCCGCATTGTTTCATCTTTCCGCATTGTTTCATCTTTCATCTTTCCGCATTTTTTCATCTTTCATCTTTCCGCATTGTTTCATCTTTCATCTTTCCGCATTGTTTCATCTTTCATCTTTCCGCATTGTTTCATCTTTCATCTTTCCGCATTCTTTCATCTTTCATCTTTCCGCATTCTTTCATCTTTCATCTTTCCGCATTCTTTCATCTTTCATCTTTCCGCATTCTTTCATCTTTCCGCATTCTTTCATCTTTCCGCATTGTTTCATCTTTCATCTTCCGCATTCTTTCATCTTTCATCTTTCCGCATTGTTTCATCTTTCATCTTTCCGCATTGTTTCATCTTTCATCTTTCCGCATTGTTTCATCTTTCATCTTACCGCATTGTTTCATCTTTCCGCATTGTTTCATCTTTCATCTTCCGCATTCTTTCATCTTTCATCTTTCCGCATTGTTTCATCTTTCATCTTTCCGCATTGTTTCATCTTTCATCTTCCGCATTCTTTCATCTTTCATCTTTCCGCATTGTTTCATCTTTCGTCTTTCCGCATTCTTTCATCTTTCATCTTTCCGCATTGTTTCATATTTCATCTTTCCGCATTTTTTCATCTTTCATCTTTCCGCATTGTTTCATCTTTCCGCATTGTTTCATCTTTCCGCATTGTTTCATCTTTCATCTTTCCGCATTGTTTCATCTTTCATCTTTCATCTTTCCGCATTGTTTCATCTTTCATCTTTCCGCATTGTTTCATCTTTCATCTTTCGGCATTGTTTCATCTTTCATCTTTCCGCATTGTTTCATCTTTCATCTTTCCGCATTGTTTCATCTTTCATCTTTCCGCATTGTTTCATCTTTCATCTTTTCGCATTGTTTCATCTTTCATCTTTCCGCATTGTTTCATCTTTCATCTTTCCGCATTGTTTCATCTTTCATCTTTCCGCATTGTTTCATCTTTCCGCATTGTTTCATCTTTCCGCATTGTTTCATCTTTCATCTTCCGCATTGTTTCATCTTTCATCTTTCCGCATTGTTTCATCTTTCATCTTTCCGCATTGTTTCATCTTTCATCTTTCCGCATTCTTTCATCTTTCATCTTTCCGCATTGTTTCATTTTTCATCTTTCCGCATTGTTTCATCTTTCCGCATTGTTTCATCTTTCCGCATTGTTTCATCTTTCCGCATTGTTTCATCTTTCCGCATTGTTTCATCTTTCCGCATTGTTTCATCTTTCCGCATTGTTTCATCTTTCCGCATTGTTTCATCTTTCCGCATTGTTTCATCTTTCCGCATTGTTTCATCTTTCCGCATTGTTTCATCTTTCTGCATTGTTTCATCTTTCCGCATTGTTTCATCTTTCCGCATTGTTTCATCTTTCCGCATTGTTTCATCTTTCCGCATTGTTTCATCTTTCCGCATTGTTTCATCTTTCCGCATTGTTTCATCTTTCCGCATTGTTTCATCTTTCATCTTTCCGCATTCTTTCATCTTTCATCTTTCCGCATTGTTTCATCTTTCATCTTTCCGCATTGTTTCATCTTTCCGCATTGTTTCATCTTTCATCTTCCGCATTCTTTCATCTTTCATCTTTCCGCATTGTTTCATCTTTCATCTTTCCGCATTTTTTCATCTTTCATCTTTCCGCATTGTTTCATCTTTCATCTTTCCGCATTGTTTCATCTTTCCGCATTGTTTCATCTTTCCGCATTGTTTCATCTTACCGCATTGTTTCATCTTTCATCTTTTTCTGCATTTTTTCATCTTTCATCTTTCCGCATTGTTTCATCTTTCATTTTTCCGCATTCTTTCATCTTTCATCTTTCCGCATTGTTTCATCTTTCATCTTTCCGCATTGTTTCATCTTTCATCTTTCCGCATTGTTTCATCTTTCATCTTTCCGCATTGTTTCATCTTTCATCTTTCCGCATTGTTTCATCTTTCATCTTTCCGCATTCTTTCATCTTTCATCTTTCCGCATTGTTTCATCTTTCATCTTTCATCTTTCCGCATTGTTTCATCTTTCATCTTCCGCATTCTTTCATCTTTCATCTTTCCGCATTGTTTCATCTTTCATCTTTCCGCATTCTTTCATCTTTCATCTTTCCGCATTGTTTCATCTTTCATCTTTCCGCATTCTTTCATCTTTCATCTTTCCGCATTGTTTCATCTTTCATCTTTCCGCATTGTTTCATCTTTCATCTTTCCGCATTCTTTCATCTTTCATCTTTCCGCATTGTTTCATCTTTCCGCATTGTTTCATCTTTCATCTTTCCGCATTGTTTCATCTTTCATCTTTCCGCATTTTTTTATCTTTCATCTTTCCGCATTCTTTCATCTTTCATCTTTCCACATTGTTTCATCTTTCATCTTTCCGCATTGTTTCATCTTTCATCTTTCCGCATTCTTTCATCTTTCAACTTTCCGCATTCTTTCATCTTTCATCTTTCCGCATTGTTTCATCTTTCATCTTTCCGCATTGTTTCATCTTTCATCTTTCCGCATTCTTTCATCTTTCATCTTTCCGCATTGTTTCATCTTTCATCTTTCCGCATTGTTTCATCTTTCCGCATTGTTTCATCTTTCCGCATTGTTTCATCTTTCCGCATTGTTTCATCTTTCCGCATTGTTTCATCTTTCCGCATTCTTTCATCTTTCATCTTTCCGCATTGTTTCATCTTTCATCTTTCCGCATTTTTTTATCTTTCATCTTTCATCTTTCCGCATTGTTTCATCTTTCACCTTTCCGCGTTCTTTCATCTTTCATCTTTCCGCATTGTTTCATCTTTCATCTTTCCGCATTGTTTCATCCTTTCATCTTTCCGCATTCTTCCATCTTTCATCTTTCCGCATTGTTTCATCTTTCATCTTCCGCATTCTTTCATCTTTCATCTTTCCGCATTGTTTCATCTTTCATCTTTCTGCATTGTTTCATCTTTCATCTTTCCGCATTGTTTCATCTTTCATCTTTCCGCATTTTTTCATCTTTCATCTTTCCGCATTGTTTCATCTTTCCGCATTGTTTCATCTTTCATCTTTCCGCATTCTTTCATCTTTCATCTTTCCGCACTGTTTCATCTTTCATCTTTCCGCAATGTTTCATCTTTAAACTTTCCGCATTGTTTCATCTTTCATCTTTCCGCATTCTTTCATCTTTCATCTTTCCGCATTGTTTCATCTTTCCGCATTGTTTCATCTTTCATCTTCCGCATTCTTTCATCTTTCATCTTTCCGCATTGTTTCATCTTTCATCTTTCCGCATTTTTTCATCTTTCATCTTTCCGCATTGTTTCATCTTTCATCTTTCCGCATTGTTTCATCTTTCCGCATAGTTTCATCTTTCCGCATTGTTTCATCTTTCATCTTTCCGCATTTTTTCATCTTTCATCTTTCCGCATTGTTTCATCTTTCATCTTTCCGCATTCTTTCATCTTTCATCTTTCCGCATTGTTTCATCTTTCATCTTTCCGCATTGTTTCATCTTTCATCTTTCCGCATTGTTTCAGCTTTCATCTTTCCGCATTCTTTCATCTTTCATCTTTCCGCATTGTTTCATCTTTCATCTTTTATCTTTCCGCATTGTTTCATCTTTCATCTTCCGCATTCTTTCATCTTTCATCTTTCCGGATTGTTTCATCTTTCATCTTTCCGCATTCTTTCATCTTTCATCTTTCCGCATTGTTTCATCTTTCATCTTTCCGCATTCTTTCATCTTTCATCTTTCCGCATTGTTTCATCTTTCATCTTTCCGCATTGTTTCATCTTTCATCTTTCCGCATTGTTTCATCTTTCATCTTTCCGCATTGTTTCATCTTTCATCTTTCCGCATTGTTTCAACTTTCATCTTTCCGCATTGTTTCATCTTTCATCTTTCCGCATTCATTAATCTTTCATCTTTCCGCCTTGTTTCATCTTTCCGCATTGTTTCATCTTTCCGCATTGTTTCATCTTTCCGAATTGTATCATCTTTCATCTTTCCGCATTGTTTCATCTTTCATCTTCCGCATTCTTTCATCTTTCATCTTTCCGCATTGTTTCATCTTTCATCTTTCCGCATTGTTTCATCTTTCATCTTCCGCATTCTTTCATCTTTCATCTTTCCGCATTGTTTCATCTTTCATCTTTCCGCAATGTTTCATCTGTCATCTTTCCGCATTGTTTCATCTTTCATCTTTCCGCATTGTTTCATCTTTCATCTTTCCGCATTGTTTCATCTTTCCGCATTGTTTCATCTTTCATCTTCCGCATTCTTTCATCTTTCATCTCTCCGCATTGTTTCATCTTTCATCTTTCATCTTTCATCTTTCCGCATTCTTTCATCTTTCATCTTTCCGCATTGTTTCATCTTTCATCTTTCCGCATTGTTTCATCTTTCATCTTTCCGCATTCTTTCATCTTTCATCTTTCCGCATTCCTTCATCATTCATCTTTCCGCATTCTTTCATCTTTCATCTTTCCGCATTCTTTCATCTTTCATCTTTCCGCATTCTTTCATCTTTCATCTTTCCGCATTCTTTCATCTTTCATCTTCCGCATTCTTTCATCTTTCATCTTTCCGCATTGTTTCATCTTTCATCTTTCCGCATTGTTTCATCTTTCATCTTTCCGCATTCTTTCATCTTTCATCTTTCCGCATTGTTTCATCTTTCATCTTTCCGCAATGTTTCATCTTTCATCTTTCCGCATTGTTTCATCTTTCATCTTTCCGCATTCTTTCATCTTTCATCTTTCCGCATTCTTTCATCTTTCATCTTTCCGCATTGTTTCATCTTTCATCTTTCCGCATTGTTTCATCTTTCCGCATTTTTTCATCTTTCATCTTTCCGCATTGTTTCATCTTTCATCTTTCCGCATTGTTTCATCTTTCATCTTTCCGCATTGTTTCATCTTTCATCTTTCAGCATTCTTTCATCTTTCATCTTTCCGCATTCTTTCATCTTTCATCTTTCCGCATTCTTTCATCTTTCATCTTTCCGCATTCTTTCATCTTTCCGCATTGTTTCATCTTTCATCTTCCGCATTCTTTCATCTTTCATCTTTCCGCATTGTTTCATCTTTCATCTTTCCGCATTGTTTCATCTTTCATCTTACCGCATTGTTTCATCTTTCATCTTACCGCATTGTTTCATCTTTCCGCATTGTTTCATCTTTCATCTTCCGCATTCTTTCATCTTTCATCTTTCCGCATTGTTTCATCTTTCATCTTTCCGCATTGTTTCATCTTTCATCTTCCGCATTCTTTCATCTTTCATCTTTCCGCATTGTTTCATCTTTCGTCTTTCCGCATTCTTTCATCTTTCATCTTTCCGCATTGTTTCATATTTCATCTTTCCGCATTTTTTCATCTTTCATCTTTCCGCATTGTTTCATCTTTCCGCATTGTTTCATCTTTCATCTTTCCGCATTGTTTCATCTTTCATCTTTCATCTTTCCGCATTGTTTCATCTTTCATCTTTCCGCATTGTTTCATCTTTCATCTTTCCGCATTGTTTCATCTTTCATCTTTCCGCATTGTTTCATCTTTCATCTTTCCGCATTGTTTCATCTTTCATCTTTCCGCATTGTTTCATCTTTCATCTTTTCGCATTGTTTCATCTTTCATCTTTCCGCATTGTTTCATCTTTCATCTTTCCGCATTGTTTCATCTTTCCGCATTGTTTCATCTTTCCGCATTGTTTCATCTTTCCGCATTGTTTCATCTTTCCGCATTGTTTCATCTTTCCGCATTGTTTCATCTTTCCGCATTGTTTCATCTTTCCGCATTGTTTCATCTTTCCGCATTGTTTCATCTTTCCGCATTGTTTCATCTTTCATCTTTCCGCATTCTTTCATCTTTCATCTTTCCGCATTGTTTCATCTTTCATCTTTCCGCATTGTTTCATCTTTCCGCATTGTTTCATCTTTCATCTTCCGCATTCTTTCATCTTTCATCTTTCCGCATTGTTTCATCTTTCATCTTTCCGCATTTTTTCATCTTTCATCTTTCCGCATTGTTTCATCTTTCATCTTTCCGCATTGTTTCATCTTTCCGCATTGTTTCATCTTTCCGCATTGTTTCATCTTACCGCATTGTTTCATCTTTCATCTTTCCGCATTTTTTCATCTTTCATCTTTCCGCATTGTTTCATCTTTCATTTTTCCGCATTCTTTCATCTTTCATCTTTCCGCATTGTTTCATCTTTCATCTTTCCGCATTGTTTCATCTTTCATCTTTCCGCATTGTTTCATCTTTCATCTTACCGCATTGTTTCATCTTTCCGCATTGTTTCATCTTTCATCTTCCGCATTCTTTCATCTTTCATCTTTCCGCATTGTTTCATCTTTCATCTTTCCGCATTGTTTCATCTTTCATCTTCCGCATTCTTTCATCTTTCATCTTTCCGCATTGTTTCATCTTTCGTCTTTCCGCATTCTTTCATCTTTCATCTTTCCGCATTGTTTCATATTTCATCTTTCCGCATTTTTTCATCTTTCATCTTTCCGCATTGTTTCATCTTTCCGCATTGTTTCATCTTTCCGCATTGTTTCATCTTTCATCTTTCCGCATTGTTTCATCTTTCATCTTTCATCTTTCCGCATTGTTTCATCTTTCATCTTTCCGCATTGTTTCATCTTTCATCTTTCGGCATTGTTTCATCTTTCATCTTTCCGCATTGTTTCATCTTTCATCTTTCCGCATTGTTTCATCTTTCATCTTTCCGCATTGTTTCATCTTTCATCTTTTCGCATTGTTTCATCTTTCATCTTTCCGCATTTTTTCATCTTTCATCTTTCCGCATTGTTTCATCTTTCATCTTTCCGCATTGTTTCATCTTTCCGCATTGTTTCATCTTTCCGCATTGTTTCATCTTTCATCTTCCGCATTGTTTCATCTTTCATCTTTCCGCATTGTTTCATCTTTCATCTTTCCGCATTGTTTCATCTTTCATCTTTCCGCATTCTTTCATCTTTCATCTTTCCGCATTGTTTCATTTTTCATCTTTCCGCATTGTTTCATCTTTCCGCATTGTTTCATCTTTCCGCATTGTTTCATCTTTCCGCATTGTTTCATCTTTCCGCATTGTTTCATCTTTCCGCATTGTTTCATCTTTCCGCATTGTTTCATCTTTCCGCATTGTTTCATCTTTCCGCATTGTTTCATCTTTCCGCATTGTTTCATCTTTCCGCATTGTTTCATCTTTCCGCATTGTTTCATCTTTCCGCATTGTTTCATCTTTCCGCATTGTTTCATCTTTCATCTTTCCGCATTCTTTCATCTTTCATCTTTCCGCATTGTTTCATCTTTCATCTTTCCGCATTGTTTCATCTTTCCGCATTGTTTCATCTTTCATCTTCCGCATTCTTTCATCTTTCATCTTTCCGCATTGTTTCATCTTTCATCTTTCCGCATTTTTTCATCTTTCATCTTTCTGCATTGTTTCATCTTTCATCTTTCCGCATTGTTTCATCTTTCCGCATTGTTTCATCTTTCCGCATTGTTTCATCTTACCGCATTGTTTCATCTTTCATCTTTCCGCATTTTTTCATCTTTCATCTTTCCGCATTGTTTCATCTTTCATTTTTCCGCATTCTTTCATCTTTCATCTTTCCGCATTGTTTCATCTTTCATCTTTCCGCATTGTTTCATCTTTCATCTTTCCGCATTGTTTCATCTTTCATCTTTCCGCATTCTTTCATCTTTCATCTTTCCGCATTGTTTCATCTTTCATCTTTCATCTTTCCGCATTGTTTCATCTTTCATCTTCCGCATTCTTTCATCTTTCATCTTTCCGCATTGTTTCATCTTTCATCTTTCCGCATTCTTTCATCTTTCATCTTTCCGCATTGTTTCATCTTTCATCTTTCCGCATTCTTTCATCTTTCATCTTCCGCATTCTTTCATCTTTCATCTTTCCGCATTGTTTCATCTTTCATCTTTCCATATTGTTTCATCTTTCATCTTTCCGCATTGTTTCATCTTTCATCTTTCCGCATTCTTTCATCTTTCATCTTTCCGCATTGTTTCATCTTTCATCTTTCCGCATTGTTTCATCTTTCATCTTTCCGCATTCTTTCATCTTTCATCTTTCCGCATTGTTTCATCTTTCCGCATTGTTTCATCTTTCCGCATTGTTTCATCTTTCATCTTTCCGCATTGTTTCATCTTTCATCTTTCCGCATTTTTTTATCTTTCATCTTTCCGCATTCTTTCATCTTTCATCTTTCCACATTGTTTCATCTTTCATCTTTCCGCATTGTTTCATCTTTCATCTTTCCGCATTCTTTCATCTTTCAACTTTCCGCATTCTTTCATCTTTCATCTTTCCGCATTGTTTCATCTTTCATCTTTCCGCATTGTTTCATCTTTCATCTTTCCGCATTCTTTCATCTTTCATCTTTCCGCATTGTTTCATCTTTCATCTTTCCGCATTGTTTCATCTTTCCGCATTGTTTCATCTTTCCGCATTGTTTCATCTTTCCGCATTGTTTCATCTTTCCGCATTGTTTCATCTTTCCGCATTGTTTCATCTTTCCGCATTCTTTCATCTTTCATCTTTCCGCATTGTTTCATCTTTCATCTTTCCGCATTGTTTCATCTTTCATCTTTCCGCATTTTTTCATCTTTCATCTTTCCGCATTGTTTCATCTTTCCGCATTGTTTCATCTTTCATCTTTCCGCATTTTTTCATCTTTCATCTTTCCGCATTGTTTCATCTTTCATTTTTCCGCATTCTTTCATCTTTCATCTTTCCGCATTGTTTCATCTTTCATCTTTCCGCATTGTTTCATCTTTCATCTTTCCGCATTGTTTCATCTTTCATCTTTCCGCATTCTTTCATCTTTCATCTTTCCGCATTGTTTCATCTTTCATCTTTCATCTTTCCGCATTGTTTCATCTTTCATCTTCCGCATTCTTTCATCTTTCATCTTTCCGCATTGTTTCATCTTTCATCTTTCCGCATTCTTTCATCTTTCATCTTTCCGCATTGTTTCATCTTTCATCTTTCCGCATTCTTTCATCTTTCATCTTCCGCATTCTTTCATCTTTCATCTTTCCGCATTGTTTCATCTTTCATCTTTCCATATTGTTTCATCTTTCATCTTTCCGCATTGTTTCATCTTTCATCTTTCCGCATTCTTTCATCTTTCATCTTTCCGCATTGTTTCATCTTTCATCTTTCCGCATTGTTTCATCTTTCATCTTTCCGCATTCTTTCATCTTTCATCTTTCCGCATTGTTTCATCTTTCCGCATTGTTTCATCTTTCCGCATTGTTTCATCTTTCATCTTTCCGCATTGTTTCATCTTTCATCTTTCCGCATTTTTTTATCTTTCATCTTTCCGCATTCTTTCATCTTTCATCTTTCCACATTGTTTCATCTTTCATCTTTCCGCATTGTTTCATCTTTCATCTTTCCGCATTCTTTCATCTTTCAACTTTCCGCATTCTTTCATCTTTCATCTTTCCGCATTGTTTCATCTTTCATCTTTCCGCATTGTTTCATCTTTCATCTTTCCGCATTCTTTCATCTTTCATCTTTCCGCATTGTTTCATCTTTCATCTTTCCGCATTGTTTCATCTTTCCGCATTGTTTCATCTTTCCGAATTGTTTCATCTTTCCGCATTGTTTCATCTTTCCGCATTCTTTCATCTTTCATCTTTCCGCATTGTTTCATCTTTCATCTTTCCGCATTTTTTTATCTTTCATCTTTCATCTTTCCGCATTGTTTCATCTTTCACCTTTCCGCGTTCTTTCATCTTTCATCTTTCCGCATTGTTTCATCTTTCATCTTTCCGCATTGTTTCATCCTTTCATCTTTCCGCATTCTTCCATCTTTCATCTTTCCGCATTGTTTCATCTTTCATCTTCCGCATTCTTTCATCTTTCATCTTTCCGCATTGTTTCATCTTTCATCTTTCTGCATTGTTTCATCTTTCATCTTTCCGCATTGTTTCATCTTTCATCTTTCCGCATTTTTTCATCTTTCATCTTTCCGCATTGTTTCATCTTTCCGCATTGTTTCATCTTTCATCTTTCCGCATTCTTTCATTTTTCATCTTTCCGCACTGTTTCATCTTTCATCTTTCCGCAATGTTTCATCTTTAAACTTTCCGCATTGTTTCATCTTTCATCTTTCCGCATTCTTTCATCTTTCATCTTTCCGCATTGTTTCATCTTTCATCTTTCCGCATTGTTTCATCTTTCCGCATTGTTTCATCTTTCATCTTCCGCATTCTTTCATCTTTCATCTTTCCGCATTGTTTCATCTTTCATCTTTCCGCATTTTTTCATCTTTCATCTTTCCGCATTGTTTCATCTTTCATCTTTCCGCATTGTTTCATCTTTCCGCATAGTTTCATCTTTCCGCATTGTTTCATCTTTCATCTTTCCGCATTTTTTCATCTTTCATCTTTCCGCATTGTTTCATCTTTCATCTTTCCGCATTCTTTCATCTTTCATCTTTCCGCATTGTTTCATCTTTCATCTTTCCGCATTGTTTCATCTTTCATCTTTCCGCATTGTTTCAGCTTTCATCTTTCCGCATTCTTTCATCTTTCATCTTTCCGCATTGTTTCATCTTTCATCTTTTATCTTTCCGCATTGTTTCATCTTTCATCTTCCGCATTCTTTCATCTTTCATCTTTCCGGATTGTTTCATCTTTCATCTTTCCGCATTCTTTCATCTTTCATCTTTCCGCATTGTTTCATCTTTCATCTTTCCGCATTCTTTCATCTTTCATCTTTCCGCATTGTTTCATCTTTCATCTTTCCGCATTGTTTCATCTTTCATCTTTCCGCATTGTTTCATCTTTCATCTTCCGCATTCTTTCATCTTTCATCTTTCCGCATTGTTTCATCTTTCATCTTTCCGCATTGTTTCATCTTTCATCTTCCGCATTCTTTCATCTTTCATCTTTCCGCATTGTTTCATCTTTCGTCTTTCCGCATTCTTTCATCTTTCATCTTTCCGCATTGTTTCATATTTCATCTTTCCGCATTTTTTCATCTTTCATCTTTCCGCATTGTTTCATCTTTCCGCATTGTTTCATCTTTCCGCATTGTTTCATCTTTCATCTTTCCGCATTGTTTCATCTTTCATCTTTCATCTTTCCGCATTGTTTCATCTTTCATCTTTCCGCATTGTTTCATCTTTCATCTTTCCGCATTGTTTCATCTTTCATCTTTCCGCATTGTTTCATCTTTCATCTTTCCGCATTGTTTCATCTTTCATCTTTCCGCATTGTTTCATCTTTCATCTTTTCGCATTGTTTCATCTTTCATCTTTCCGCATTGTTTCATCTTTCATCTTTCCGCATTGTTTCATCTTTCATCTTTCCGCATTGTTTCATCTTTCCGCATTGTTTCATCTTTCCGCATTGTTTCATCTTTCATCTTCCGCATTGTTTCATCTTTCATCTTTCCGCATTGTTTCATCTTTCATCTTTCCGCATTGTTTCATCTTTCATCTTTCCGCATTCTTTCATCTTTCATCTTTCCGCATTGTTTCATCTTTCATCTTTCCGCATTGTTTCATCTTTCCGCATTGTTTCATCTTTCCGCATTGTTTCATCTTTCCGCATTGTTTCATCTTTCCGCATTGTTTCATCTTTCCGCATTGTTTCATCTTTCCGCATTGTTTCATCTTTCCGCATTGTTTCATCTTTCCGCATTGTTTCATCTTTCCGCATTGTTTCATCTTTCCGCATTGTTTCATCTTTCCGCATTGTTTCATCTTTCCGCATTGTTTCATCTTTCCGCATTGTTTCATCTTTCCGCATTGTTTCATCTTTCCGCATTGTTTCATCTTTCCGCATTGTTTCATCTTTCCGCATTGTTTCATCTTTCCGCATTGTTTCATCTTTCATCTTTCCGCATTCTTTCATCTTTCATCTTTCCGCATTGTTTCATCTTTCATCTTTCCGCATTGTTTCATCTTTCCGCATTGTTTCATCTTTCATCTTCCGCATTCTTTCATCTTTCATCTTTCCGCATTGTTTCATCTTTCATCTTTCCGCATTTTTTCATCTTTCATCTTTCCGCATTGTTTCATCTTTCATCTTTCCGCATTGTTTCATCTTTCCGCATTGTTTCATCTTTCCGCATTGTTTCATCTTACCGCATTGTTTCATCTTTCATCTTTCCGCATTTTTTCATCTTTCATCTTTCCGCATTGTTTCATCTTTCATTTTTCCGCATTCTTTCATCTTTCATCTTTCCGCATTGTTTCATCTTTCATCTTTCCGCATTGTTTCATCTTTCATCTTTCCGCATTGTTTCATCTTTCATCTTTCCGCATTCTTTCATCTTTCATCTTTCCGCATTGTTTCATCTTTCATCTTTCATCTTTCCGCATTGTTTCATCTTTCATCTTCCGCATTCTTTCATCTTTCATCTTTCCGCATTGTTTCATCTTTCATCTTTCCGCATTCTTTCATCTTTCATCTTTCCGCATTGTTTCATCTTTCATCTTTCCGCATTCTTTCATCTTTCATCTTTCCGCATTGTTTCATCTTTCATCTTTCCGCATTGTTTCATCTTTCATCTTTCCGCATTCTTTCATCTTTCATCTTTCCGCATTCTTTCATCTTTCATCTTTCCGCATTGTTTCATCTTTCCGCATTGTTTCATCTTTCCGCATTGTTTCATCTTTCATCTTTCCGCATTCTTTCATCTTTCATCTTTCCACATTGTTTCATCTTTCATCTTTCCGCATTGTTTCATCTTTCATCTTTCCGCATTCTTTCATCTTTCAACTTTCCGCATTCTTTCATCTTTCATCTTTCCGCATTGTTTCATCTTTCATCTTTCCGCATTGTTTCATCTTTCATCTTTCCGCATTCTTTCATCTTTCATCTTTCCGCATTGTTTCATCTATCATCTTTCCGCATTGTTTCATCTTTCCGCATTGTTTCATCTTTCCGCATTGTTTCATCTTTCCGCATTCTTTCATCTTTCATCTTTCCGCATTGTTTCATCTTTCATCTTTCCGCATTTTTTTATCTTTCATCTTTCCGCATTCTTTCATCTTTCATCTTTCCACATTGTTTCATCTTTCATCTTTCCGCATTGTTTCATCTTTCATCTTTCCGCATTCTTTCATCTTTCAACTTTCCGCATTCTTTCATATTTCATCTTTCCGCATTGTTTCATCTTTCATCTTTCCGCATTGATTCATCTTTCATCTTTCCGCATTCTTTCATCTTTCATCTTTCCGCATTCTTTCATCTTTCATCTTTCCGCATTCTTTCATCTTTCATCTTTCCGCATTGTTTCATCTTTCATCTTTCCGCAATGTTTCATCTTTCATCTTTCCGCAATGTTTCATCTTTCACCTTTCCGCATTGTTTCATTTTTCATCTTTCCGCATTCTTTCATCTTTCATCTTTCCGCATTGCTTCATCTTTCATCTTTCCGCATTGTTTCATCTTTCCGCATTGTTTCATCTTTCCGCATTGTTTCATCTTTCCGCATTGTTTCATCTTTCATCTTTCCGCATTGTTTCATCTTTCATCTTTCCGCATTCTTTCATCTTTCATCTTTCCGCATTGTTTCATCTTTCATCTTTCCGCATTGTTTCATCTTTCATCTTTCCGCATTGTTTCATCTTTCATCTTCCGCATTCTTTCATCTTTCATCTTTCCGCATTGTTTCATCTTTCATCTTTCCGCATTCTTTCATCTTTCATCTTTCCGCATTGTTTCATCTTTCATCTTTCATCTTTCCGCATTGTTTCATCTTTCAACTTCCGCATTCTTTCATCTTTCATCTTTCCGCATTGTTTCATCTTTCATCTTTCCGCATTCTTTCATCTTTCATCTTTCCGCATTGTTTCATCTTTCATCTTTCCGCATTCTTTCATCTTTCATCTTTCCGCATTGTTTCATCTTTCATCTTTCCGCATTGTTTCATATTTCATCTTTCCGCATTGTTTCATCTTCCATCTTTCCGCATTCTTTCATCTTTCATCTTTCCGCATTGTTTCATCTTTCATCTTTCCGCATTGTTTCATCTTTCATCTTCCGCATTCTTTCATCTTTTATCTTTCCGCATTGTTTCATCTTTCATCTTTCCGCATTGTTTCATCTTTCATCTTCCCGCATTGTTTCATCTTTCATCTTTCCGCATTCTTTCATCTTTCATCTTTCCGCATTGTTTCATCTTTCATCTTTCCGCATTGTTTCATCTTTCATCTTCCGCATTCTTTCATCTTTCATCTTTCCGCATTGTTTCATCTTTCATCTTTCCGCATTGTTTCATCTTTCATCTTCCGCATTCTTTCATCTTTCATCTTTCCGCATTGTTTCATCTTTCATCTTTCCGCATTCTTTCATCTTTCATCTTTCCGCATTGTTTCATCTTTCATCTTTCCGCATTGTTTCATCTTTCATCTTTCCGCATTCTTTCATCTTTCATCTTTCCGCATTGTTTCATCTTTCATCTTTCCGCATTGTTTCATCTTTCCGCATTGTTTCATCTTTCATCTTCCGCATTCTTTCATCTTTCATCTTTCCGCATTGTTTCATCTTTCATCTTTCCGCATTTTTTCATCTTTCATCTTTCCGCATTGTTTCATCTTTCATCTTTCCGCATAGTTTCATCTTTCCGCATTGTTTCATCTTTCCGCATTGTTTCATCTTACCGCATTGTTTCATCTTTCATCTTTCCGCATTTTTTCATCTTTCATCTTTCCGCATTGTTTCATTTTTCATTTTTCCGCATTCTTTCATCTTTCATCTTTCCGCATAGTTTCATCTTTCATCTTTCCGCATTGTTTCATCTTTCATCTTTCCGCATTGTTTCATCTTTCATCTTTCCGCATTCTTTCATCTTTCATCTTTCCGCATTGTTTCATCTTTCATCTTTCATCTTTCCGCATTGTTTCATCTTTCATCTTCCGCATTCTTTCATCTTTCATCTTTCCGCATTGTTTCATCTTTCATCTTTCCGCATTCTTTCATCTTTCATCTTTCCGCATTGTTTCATCTTTCATCTTTCCGCATTCTTTCATCTTTCATCTTCCGCATTCTTTCATCTTTCATCTTTCCGCATTGTTTCATCTTTCATCTTTCCATATTGTTTCATCTTTCATCTTTCCGCATTGTTTCATCTTTCATCTTTCCGCATTCTTTCATCTTTCATCTTTCCGCATTGTTTCATCTTTCATCTTTCCGCATTGTTTCATCTTTCATCTTTCCGCATTCTTTCATCTTTCATCTTTCCGCATTGTTTCATCTTTCCGCATTGTTTCATCTTTCCGCATTGTTTCATCTTTCCGCATTGTTTCATCTTTCCGCATTGTTTCATCTTTCCGCATTGTTTCATCTTTCCGCATTGTTTCATCTTTCCGCATTGTTTCATCTTTCCGCATTGTTTCATCTTTCCGCATTGTTTCATCTTTCCGCATTGTTTCATCTTTCCGCATTGTTTCATCTTTCCGCATTGTTTCATCTTTCCGCATTGTTTCATCTTTCCGCATTGTTTCATCTTTCCGCATTCTTTCATCTTTCATCTTTCCGCATTGTTTCATCTTTCATCTTTCCGCATTTTTTTATCTTTCATCTTTCCGCATTCTTTCATCTTTCATCTTTCCACATTGTTTCATCTTTCATCTTTCCGCATTGTTTCATCTTTCATCTTTCCGCATTCTTTCATCTTTCAACTTTCCGCATTCTTTCATCTTTCATCTTTCCGCATTGTTTCATCTTTCATCTTTCCGCATTGTTTCATCTTTCATCTTTCCGCATTCTTTCATCTTTCATCTTTCCGCATTCTTTCATCTTTCATCTTTCCGCATACTTTCATCTTTCATCTTTCCGCATTGTTTCATCTTTCATCTTTCCGCATTCTTTCATCTTTCATCTTTCCGCATTGCTTCATCTTTCATCTTTCCGCATTGTTTCATCTTTCATCTTTCCGCATTGTTTCATCTTTCATCTTCCGCATTCTTTCATCTTTCATCTTTCCGCATTGTTTCATCTTTCATCTTTCCGCATTCTTTCATCTTTCATCTTTCCGCATTGTTTCATCTTTCATCTTTCCGCATTGTTTCATCTTTCATCTTTCCGCATTCTTTCATCTTTCATCTTTCCGCATTGTTTCATCTTTCATCTTTCCGCATTGTTTCATCTTTCCGCATTGTTTCATCTTTCATCTTCCGCATTCTTTCATCTTTCATCTTTCCGCATTGTTTCATCTTTCATCTTTCCGCATTTTTTCATCTTTCATCTTTCCGCATTGTTTCATCTTTCATCTTTCCGCATTCTTTCATCTTTCCGCATTGTTTCATCTTTCCGCATTGTTTCATCTTACCGCATTGTTTCATCTTTCATCTTTCCGCATTTTTTCATCTTTCATCTTTCCGCATTGTTTCATCTTTCATTTTTCCGCATTCTTTCATCTTTCATCTTTCCGCATTGTTTCATCTTTCCGCATTGTTTCATCTTTCATCTTTCCGCATTGTTTCATCTTTCATCTTTCCGCATTCTTCCATCTTTCATCTTTCCGCATTGTTTCATCTTTCATCTTTCCGCATTGTTTCATCTTTCATCTTTCCGCATTGTTTCATCTTTCCGCATTGTTTCATCTTTCCGCATTGTTTCATCTTTCCGCATTGTTTCATCTTTCCGCATTGTTTCATCTTTCCGCATTGTTTCATCTTTCATCTTTCCGCATTGTTTCATCTTTCCGCATTGTTTCATCTTTCATCTTTCCGCATTGTTTCATCTTTCATCTTTCCGCATTCTTCCATCTTTCATCTTTCCGCATTGTTTCATCTTTCATCTTTCCGCATTGTTTCATCTTTCATCTTTCCGCATTGTTTCATCTTTCATCTTTCCGCATTCTTTCATCTTTCATCTTTCCGCATTGTTTCATCTTTCATCTTTCCGCATTGTTTCATCTTTCATCTTTCCGCATTGTTTCATCTTTCATCTTCCGCATTCTTTCATCTTTCATCTTTCCGCATTGTTTCATCTTTCATCTTTCCGCATTCTTTCATCTTTCATCTTTCCGCATTGTTTCATCTTTCATCTTTCATCTTTCCGCATTGTTTCATCTTTCATCTTCCGCATTCTTTCATCTTTCATCTTTCCGCATTGTTTCATCTTTCATCTTTCCGCATTCTTTCATCTTTCATCTTTCCGCATTGTTTCATCTTTCATCTTTCCGCATTCTTTCATCTTTCATCTTTCCGCATTGTTTCATCTTTCATCTTTCCGCATTGTTTCATCTTTCATCTTTCCGCATTGTTTCATCTTTCATCTTTCCGCATTCTTTCATCTTTCATCTTTCCGCATTGTTTCATCTTTCATCTTTCCGCATTGTTTCATCTTTCATCTTCCGCATTCTTTCATCTTTTATCTTTCCGCATTGTTTCATCTTTCATCTTTCCGCATTGTTTCATCTTTCATCTTCCCGCATTGTTTCATCTTTCATCTTTCCGCATTCTTTCATCTTTCATCTTTCCGCATTGTTTCATCTTTCATCTTTCCGCATTGTTTCATCGTTCATCTTCCGCATTCTTTCATCTTTCATCTTTCCGCATTGTTTCATCTTTCATCTTTCCGCATTGTTTCATCTTTCATCTTCCGCATTCTTTCATCTTTCATCTTTCCGCATTGTTTCATCTTTCATCTTTCCGCATTCTTTCATCTTTCATCTTTCCGCATTGTTTCATCTTTCCGCATTGTTTCATCTTTCCGCATTGTTTCATCTTTCCGCATTGTTTTATCTTTCCGCATTGTTTCATCTTTCCGCATTGTTTCATCTTTCATCTTTCCGCATTGTTTCATCTTTCATCTTTCCGCATTTAATCATCTTTCATCTTTCCGCATTGTTTCATCTTTCATCTTTTCGCATTGTTTCATCTTTCATCTTTCCGCATTGTTTCATCTTTCATCTTTCCGCATTGTTTCATCTTTCATCTTTCCGCATTGTTTCATCTTTCATCTTTCCGCATTGTTTCATCTTTCATCTTTCCGCATTGTTTCATCTTTCATCTTTCCGCATTGTTTCATCTTTCATCTTTCCGCATTGTTTCATCTTTCATCTTTCCGCATTCTTTCATCTTTCATCTTTCCGCATTGTTTCATCTTTCATCTTTCCGCATTGTTTCATCTTTCATCTTTCCGCATTGTTTCATCTTTCATCTTTCCGCATTGTTTCATCTTTCATCTTCCGCATTCTTTCATCTTTCATCTTTCCGCATTGTTTCATCTTTCATCTTTCCGCATTTTTTCATCTTTCATCTTTCCGCATTGTTTCATCTTTCCGCAGTGTTTCATCTTTCCGCATTGTTTCATCTTTCCGCATTGTTTCATCTTTCATCTTTCCGCATTGTTTCATCTTTCATCTTTCCGCATTCTTTCATCTTTCATCTTTCCGCATTGTTTCATCTTTCATCTTTCCGCATTGTTTCATCTTTCATCTTCCGCATTCTTTCATCTTTCATCTTTCCGCATTGTTTCATCTTTCATCTTTCCATATTGTTTCATCTTTCATCTTTCCGCATTGTTTCATCTTTCATCTTTCCGCATTCTTTCATCTTTCATCTTTCCGCATTGTTTCATCTTTCATCTTTCCGCATTGTTTCATCTTTCATCTTTCCGCATTCTTTCATCTTTCATCTTTCCGCATTGTTTCATCTTTCCGCATTGTTTCATCTTTCCGCATTGTTTCATCTTTCCGCATTGTTTCATCTTTCCGCATTGTTTCATCTTTCCGCATTGTTTCATCTTTCCGCATTGTTTCATCTTTCCGCATTGTTTCATCTTTCCGCATTGTTTCATCTTTCCGCATTGTTTCATCTTTCCGCATTGTTTCATCTTTCATCTTTCCGCATTCTTTCATCTTTCATCTTTCCGCATTGTTTCATCTTTCATCTTTCCGCATTCTTCCATCTTTCATCTTTCCGCATTGTTTCATCTTTCATCTTTCCGCATTGTTTCATCTTTCATCTTTCCGCATTGTTTCATCTTTCATCTTTCCGCATTCTTTAATCTTTCCGCATTCTTTCATCTTTCATCTTTCCGCATTGTTTCATCTTTCATCTTTCCGCATTGTTTCATCTTTCATCTTTCCGCATTGTTTCATCTTTCATCTTCCGCATTCTTTCATCTTTCATCTTTCCGCATTGTTTCATCTTTCATCTTTCCGCATTCTTTCATATTTCATCTTTCCGCATTGTTTCATATTTCATCTTTCATCTTTCCGCATTGTTTCATCTTTCATCTTCCGCATTCTTTCATCTTTCATCTTTCCGCATTGTTTCATCTTTCATCTTTCCGCATTGTTTCATCTTTCATCTTCCGCATTCTTTCATCTTTTATCTTTCCGCATTGTTTCATCTTTCATCTTTCCGCATTGTTTCATCTTTCATCTTCCCGCATTGTTTCATCTTTCATCTTTCCGCATTCTTTCATCTTTCATCTTTCCGCATTGTTTCATCTTTCATCTTTCCGCATTGTTTCATCTTTCATCTTCCGCATTCTTTCATCTTTCATCTTTCCGCATTGTTTCATCTTTCATCTTTCCGCATTGTTTCATCTTTCATCTTCGGCATTCTTTCATCTTTCATCTTTCCGCATTGTTTCATCTTTCATCTTTCCGCATTCTTTCATCTTTCATCTTTCCGCATTGTTTCATCTTTCCGCATTGTTTCATCTTTCCGCATTGTTTCATCTTTCCGCATTGTTTCATCTTTCCGCATTGTTTCATCTTTCCGCATTGTTTCATCTTTCCGCATTGTTTGATCTTTCCGCATTGTTTCATCTTTCCGCATTGTTTCATCTTTCCGCATTGTTTCATCTTTCCGCATTGTTTCATCTTTCCGCATTGTTTCATCTTTCCGCATTGTTTCATCTTTCCGCATTGTTTCATCTTTCCGCATTGTTTCATCTTTCCGCATTGTTTCATCTTTCCGCATTGTTTCATCTTTCCGCATTGTTTCATCTTTCCGCATTGTTTCATCTTTCCGCATTGTTTCATCTTTCCGCATTGTTTCATCTTTCCGCATTGTTTCATCTTTCCGCATTGTTTCATCTTTCCGCATTGTTTCATCTTTCCGCATTGTTTCATCTTTCCGCATTGTTTCATCTTTCCGCATTGTTTCATCTTTCCGCATTGTTTCATCTTTCATCTTTCCGCATTGTTTCATCTTTCATCTTTCCGCATTTAATCATCTTTCATCTTTCCGCATTGTTTCATCTTTCATCTTTTCGCATTGTTTCATCTTTCATCTTTCCGCATTGTTTCATCTTTCATCTTTCCGCATTGTTTCATCTTTCATCTTTCCGCATTGTTTCATCTTTCATCTTTCCGCATTGTTTCATCTTTCATCTTTCCGCATTGTTTCATCTTTCATCTTTCCGCATTGTTTCATCTTTCATCTTTCCGCATTGTTTCATCTTTCATCTTTCCGCATTCTTCCATCTTTCATCTTTCCGCATTGTTTCATCTTTCATCTTTCCGCATTGTTTCATCTTTCATCTTTCCGCATTGTTTCATCTTTCATCTTTCCGCATTGTTTCATCTTTCATCTTCCGCATTCTTTCATCTTTCATCTTTCCGCATTGTTTCATCTTTCATCTTTCCGCATTTTTTCATCTTTCATCTTTCCGCATTGTTTCATCTTTCCGCAGTGTTTCATCTTTCCGCATTGTTTCATCTTTCCGCATTGTTTCATCTTTCCGCATTGTTTCATCTTTCATCTTTCCGCATTCTTTCATCTTTCATCTTTCCGCATTGTTTCATCTTTCATCTTTCCGCATTGTTTCATCTTTCATCTTTCCGCATTCTTTCATCTTTCATCTTTCCGCATTGTTTCATCTTTCATCTTTCCGCATTCTTTCATCTTTCATCTTTCCGCATTCTTTCATCTTTCATCTTTCCGCATTGTTTCATCTTTCATCTTTCCGCATTGTTTCATCTTTCATCTTTCCGCATTCTTTCATCTTTCATCTTTCCGCATTGTTTCATCTTTCATCTTTCCGCATTGTTTCATCTTTCATCTTCCGCATTCTTTCATCTTTCATCTTTCCGCATTGTTTCATCTTTCATCTTTCCGCATTGTTTCATCTTTCATCTTTCCGCATTGTTTCATCTTTCATCTTTCCGCATTGTTTCATCTTTCATCTTTCCGCATTGTTTCATCTTTCATCTTTCCGCATTGTTTCATCTTTCATCTTTCCGCATTGTTTCATCTTTCATCTTCCGCATTCTTTCATCTTTCATCTTTCCGCATTGTTTCATCTTTCATCTTTCCGCATTGTTTCATCTTTCATCTTTCCGCATTGTTTCATCTTTCATCTTTCCGCATTGTTTCATCTTTCATCTTTCCGCATTGTTTCATCTTTCATCTTTCCGCATTGTTTCATCTTTCATCTTTCCGCATTCTTTCATCTTTCATCTTTCCGCATTGTTTCATCTTTCCGCATTGTTTCATCTTTCCGCATTGTTTCATCTTTCCGCATTGTTTCATCTTTCCGCATTGTTTCATCTTTCCGCATTGTTTCATCTTTCCGCATTGTTTCATCTTTCCGCATTGTTTCATCTTTCCGCATTGTTTCATCTTTCCGCATTGTTTCATCTTTCCGCATTGTTTCATCTTTCCGCATTGTTTCATCTTTCCGCATTGTTTCATCTTTCCGCATTGTTTCATCTTTCCGCATTGTTTCATCTTTCCGCATTGTTTCATCTTTCCGCATTGTTTCATCTTTCCGCATTGTTTCATCTTTCATCTTTCCGCATTGTTTCATCTTTCATCTTTCCGCATTCTTTCATCTTTCATCTTTCCGCATTCTTTCATCTTTCATCTTTCCGCATTGTTTCATCTTTCATCTTTCCGCATTGTTTCATCTTTCATCTTTCCGCATTGTTTCATCTTTCATCTTTCCGCATTGTTTCATCTTTCATCTTTCCGCATTGTTTCATCTTTCATCTTTCCGCATTGTTTCATCTTTCATCTTTCCGCATTCTTTCATCTTTCATCTTTCCGCATTCTTTCATCTTTCATCTTTCCGCATTGTTTCATCTTTCATCTTTCCGCAATGTTTCATCTTTCATCTTTCCGCAATGTTTCATCTTTCACCTTTCCGCATTGTTTCATCTTTCATCTTTCCGCATTCTTTCATCTTTCATCTTTCCGCATTGCTTCATCTTTCATCTTTCCGAATTGTTTCATCTTTCCGCATTGTTTCATCTTTCATCTTCCGCATTCTTTCATCTTCCGCATTCTTTCATTTTTAATCTTTCCGCATTGTTTCATCTTTCATCTTTCCGCATTTTTTCATCTTTCATCTTTCCGCATTGTTTCATCTTTCATCTTTCCGCATTGTTTCATCTTTCCGCATTGTTTCATCTTTCCGCATTGTTTCATCTTTCATCTTTCCGCATTTTTTCATCTTTCATCTTTCCGCATTGTTTCATCTTTCATCTTTCCGCATTCTTCCATCTTTCATCTTTCCGCATTTTTCATCTTTCATCTTTCCGCATTGTTTCATCTTTCATCTTTCCGCATTGTTTCATCTTTCATCTTTCCGCATTCTTTCATCTTTCATCTTTCCGCATTGTTTCATCTTTCATCTTTCCGCATTGTTTCATCTTTCATCTTTCCGCATTGTTTCATCTTTCATCTTTCCGCATTCTTTCATCTTTCATCTTTCCGCATTCTTTCATCTTTCATCTTTCCGCATTCTTTCATCTTTCATCTTTCCGCATTCTTTCATCTTTCATCTTTCCGCATTGTTTCATCTTTCATCTTTCCGCATTGTTTCATCTTTCATCTTTCCGCATTGTTTCATCTTTCCGCATTGTTTCATCTTTCATCTTTCCGCATTGTTTCATCTTTCATCTTTCCGCATTCTTTCATCTTTCATCTTTCCGCATTGTTTCATCTTTCATCTTTCCGCATTCTTTCATCTTTCATCTTTCCGCATTGTTTCATCTTTCATCTTTCCGCATTCTTTCATCTTTCATCTTTCCGCATTGTTTCATCTTTCATCTTTCCGCATTGTTTCATCTTTCATCTTTCCGCATTGTTTCATCTTTCATCTTTCCGCATTGTTTCATCTTTCATCTTTCCGCATTGTTGCATCTTTCATCTTTCCGCATTGTTTCATCTTTCATCTTTCCGCATTGTTTCATCTTTCCGCATTGTTTCATCTTTCCGCATTGTTTCATCTTTCCGCATTGTTTCATCTTTCCGCATTGTTTCATCTTTCCGCATTGTTTCATCTTTCCGCATTGTTTCATCTTTCATCTTCCGCATTCTTTCATCTTTCATCTTTCCGCATTGTTTCATCTTTCATCTTTCCGCATTGTTTCATCTTTCATCTTTCCGCATTCTTTCATCTTTCATCTTTCCGCATTGTTTCATCTTTCATCTTTCCGCATTGTTTCATCTTTCCGCATTGTTTCATCTTTCATCTTCCGCATTCTTTCATCTTTCATCTTTCCGCATTGTTTCATCTTTCATCTTTCCGCATTTTTTCATCTTTCATCTTTCCGCATTGTTTCATCTTTCCGCATTGTTTCATCTTTCCGCATTGTTTCATCTTTCATCTTTCCGCATTCTTTCATCTTTCATCTTTCCGCATTGTTTCATCTTTCATCTTTCCGCAATGTTTCATCTTTCATCTTTCCGCATTGTTTCATCTTTCAACTTTCCGCATTCTTTCATCTTTCATCTTTCCGCATTGTTTCATCTTTCATCTTCCGCATTCTTTCATCTTTCATCTTTCCGCATTGTTTCATCTCTCATCTTTCCGCATTTTTTCATCTTTCATCTTTCCGCATTGTTTCATCTTTCATCTTTCCGCATTGTTTCATCTTTCCGCATTGTTTCATCTTTCCGCATTGTTTCATCTTTCCGCATTGTTTCATCTTTCATCTTTCCGCATTGTTTCATCTTTCATCTTTCCGCATTCTTTCATCTTTCATCTTTCCGCATTGTTTCATCTTTCATCTTCCGCATTCTTTCATCTTTCATCTTTCCGCATTGTTTCATCTTTCATCTTTCCGCATTCTTTCATCTTTCATCTTTCCGCATTGTTTCATCTTTCATCTTTCCGCATTCTTTCATCTTTCATCTTTCCGCATTGTTTCATCTTTCATCTTTCCGCATTGTTTCATCTTTCATCTTTCCGCATTGTTTCATCTTTCATCTTTCCGCATTGTTTCATCTTTCATCTTTCCGCATTCTTTCATCTTTCATCTTTCCTTATTGTTTCATCTTTCATCTTTCCGCATTGTTTCATCTTTCATCTTCCGCATTCTTTCATCTTTCATCTTTCCGCATTGTTTCATCTTTCATCTTTCCGCATTGTTTCATCTTTCATCTTTCCGCATTGTTTCATCTTTCATCTTTCCGCATTGTTTCATCTTTCATCTTTCCGCATTGTTTCATCTTTCATCTTTCCGCATTCTTTCATCTTTCATCTTTCCGCATTGTTTCATCTTTCATCTTTCCGCATTGTTTCATCCTTCATCTTTCCGCATTCTTTCATCTTTCATCTTTCCGCATTGTTTCATCTTTCATCTTTCCGCATTCTTTCATCTTTCATCTTTCCGCATTGATTCATCTTTCCGCATTGTTTCATCTTTCCGCATTGTTTCATCTTTCCGCATTGTTTCATCTTTCCGCATTGTTTCATCTTTCCGCATTGTTTCATCTTTCATCTTTCCGCATTGTTTCATCTTTCATCTTTCCGCATTGTTTCATCTTTCATCTTTCCGCATTTAATCATCTTTCATCTTTTCGCATTGTTTCATCTTTCATCTTTCCGCATTGTTTCATCTTTCATCTTTCCGCATTGTTTCATCTTTCATCTTTCCGCATTGTTTCATCTTTCATCTTTCCGCATTGTTTCATCCTTCATCTTTCCGCATTGTTTCATCTTTCATCTTTCCGCATTGTTTCATCTTTCATCTTTCCGCATTGTTTCATCTTTCATCTTTCCGCATTGTTTCATCTTTCATCTTTCCGCATTCTTTCATCTTTCATCTTTCCGCATTGTTTCATCTTTCATCTTTCCGCATTGTTTCATCTTTCATCTTTCCGCATTGTTTCATCTTTCATCTTCCGCATTCTTTCATCTTTCATCTTTCCGCATTGTTTCATCTTTCATCTTTCCGCATTTTTTCATCTTTCATCTTTCCGCATTGTTTCATCTTTCCGCAGTGTTTCATCTTTCCGCATTGTTTCATCATTCCGCATTGTTTCATCTTTCATCTTTCCGCATTGTTTCATCTTTCATCTTTCCGCATTCTTTCATCTTTCATCTTTCCGCATTGTTTCATCTTTCATCTTTCCGCATTGTTTCATCTTTCATCTTCAGCATTCTTTCATCTTTCATCTTTCCGCATTGTTTCATCTTTCATCTTTCCGCATTCTTTCATCTTTCATCTTTCCGCATTGTTTCATCTTTCATCTTTCCGCATTGTTTCATCTTTCATCTTCCGCATTCTTTCATCTTTCATCTTTCCGCATTGTTTCATCTTTCATCTTTCCATATTGTTTCATCTTTCATCTTTCCGCATTGTTTCATCTTTCATCTTTCCGCATTCTTTCATCTTTCATCTTTCCGCATTGTTTCATCTTTCATCTTTCCGCATTGTTTCATCTTTCATCTTTCCGCATTCTTTCATCTTTCATCTTTCCGCATTGTTTCATCTTTCCGCATTGTTTCATCTTTCCGCATTGTTTCATCTTTCCGCATTGTTTCATCTTTCCGCATTGTTTCATCTTTCCGCATTGTTTCATCTTTCCGCATTGTTTCATCTTTCCGCATTGTTTCATCTTTCCGCATTGTTTCATCTTTCCGCATTGTTTCATCTTTCCGCATTGTTTCATCTTTCCGCATTCTTTCATCTTTCATCTTTCCGCATTGTTTCATCTTTCATCTTTCCGCATTTTTTTATCTTTCATCTTTCCGCATTCTTTCATCTTTCATCTTTCCGCATTGTTTCATCTTTCATCTTTCCGCATTGTTTCATCTTTCATCTTTCCGCATTCTTTCATCTTTCAACTTTCCGCATTCTTTCATCTTTCATCTTTCCGCATTGTTTCATCTTTCATCTTTCCGCATTGTTTCATCTTTCATCTTTCCGCATTGTTTCATCTTTCATCTTTCCGCATTGTTTCATCTTTCATATTCCGCATTCTTTCATCTTTCATCTTTCCGCATTGTTTCATCTTTCATCTTTCCGCATTTTTTCATCTTTCATCTTTCCGCATTGTTTCATCTTTCCGCAGTGTTTCATCTTTCCGCATTGTTTCATCTTTCCGCATTGTTTCATCTTTCATCTTTCCGCATTGCTTCATCTTTCATCTTTCCGCATTGTTTCATCTTTCCGCATTGTTTCATCTTTCATCTTCCGCATTCTTTCATCTTTAATCTTTCCGCATTGTTTCATCTTTCATCTTTCCGCATTTTTTCATCTTTCATCTTTCCGCATTGTTTCATCTTTCATCTTTCCGCATTGTTTCATCTTTCCGCATTGTTTCATCTTTCCACATTGTTTCATCTTTCATCTTTCCGCATTGTTTCATCTTTCCGCATTGTTTCATCTTTCATCTTTCCGCATTTTTTCATCTTTCATCTTTCCGCATTGTTTCATCTTTCATCTTTCCGCATTCTTCCATCTTTCATCTTTCCGCATTGTTTCATCTTTCATCTTTCCGCATTGTTTCATCTTTCATCTTTCCGCATTGTTTCATCTTTCATCTTTCCGCATTCTTTCATCTTTCATCTTTCCGCATTGTTTCATCTTTCATCTTTCCGCATTGTTTCATCTTTCATCTTTCCGCATTGTTTCATCTTTCATCTTCCGCATTCTTTCATCTTTCATCTTTCCGCATTGTTTCATCTTTCATCTTTCCGCATTCTTTCAACTTTCATCTTTCCGCATTGTTTCATATTTCATCTTTCATCTTTCCGCATTGTTTCATCTTTCATCTTCCGCATTCTTTCATCTTTCATCTTTCCGCATTGTTTCATCTTTCATCTTTCCGCATTCTTTCATCTTTCATCTTTCCGCATTGTTTCATCTTTCATCTTTCCGCATTCTTTCATCTTTCATCTTTCCGCATTGTTTCATCTTTCATCTTTCCGCATTGTTTCATCTTTCATCTTCCGCATTCTTTCATCTTTCATCTTTCCGCATTGTTTCATCTTTCATCTTCCGCATTCTTTCATCTTTCATCTTTCCGCATTGTTTCATCTTTCATCTTTCCGCATTGTTTCATCTTTCATCTTCCCGCATTGTTTCATCTTTCATCTTTCCGCATTCTTTCATCTTTCATCTTTCCGCATTGTTTCATCTTTCATCTTTCCGCATTGTTTCATCTTTCATCTTCCGCATTCTTTCATCTTTCATCTTTCCGCATTGTTTCATCTTTCATCTTTCCGCATTGTTTCATCTTTCATCTTCGGCATTCTTTCATCTTTCATCTTTCCGCATTGTTTCATCTTTCATCTTTCCGCATTCTTTCATCTTTCATCTTTCCGCATTGTTTCATCTTTCCGCATTGTTTCATCTTTCCGCATTGTTTCATCTTTCCGCATTGTTTCATCTTTCCGCATTGTTTCATCTTTCCGCATTGTTTCATCTTTCCGCATTGTTTCATCTTTCCGCATTGTTTCATCTTTCCGCATTGTTTCATCTTTCCGCATTGTTTCATCTTTCCGCATTGTTTCATCTTTCCGCATTGTTTCATCTTTCCGCATTGTTTCATCTTTCCGCATTGTTTCATCTTTCCGCATTGTTTCATCTTTCCGCATTGTTTCATCTTTCCGCATTGTTTCATCTTTCCGCATTGTTTCATCTTTCCGCATTGTTTCATCTTTCCGCATTGTTTCATCTTTCCGCATTGTTTCATCTTTCCGCATTGTTTCATCTTTCCGCATTGTTTCATCTTTCATCTTTCCGCATTGTTTCATCTTTCATCTTTCCGCATTTAATCATCTTTCATCTTTCCGCATTGTTTCATCTTTCATCTTTTCGCATTGTTTCATCTTTCATCTTTCCGCATTGTTTCATCTTTCATCTTTCCGCATTGTTTCATCTTTCATCTTTCCGCATTGTTTCATCTTTCATCTTTCCGCATTGTTTCATCTTTCATCTTTCCGCATTGTTTCATCTTTCATCTTTCCGCATTGTTTCATCTTTCATCTTTCCGCATTGTTTCATCTTTCATCTTTCCGCATTCTTCCATCTTTCATCTTTCCGCATTGTTTCATCTTTCATCTTTCCGCATTGTTTCATCTTTCATCTTTCCGCATTGTTTCATCTTACATCTTTCCGCATTGTTTCATCTTTCATCTTCCGCATTCTTTCATCTTTCATCTTTCCGCATTGTTTCATCTTTCATCTTTCCGCATTTTTTCATCTTTCATCTTTCCGCATTGTTTCATCTTTCCGCAGTGTTTCATCTTTCCGCATTGTTTCATCTTTCCGCATTGTTTCATCTTTCCGCATTGTTTCATCTTTCATCTTTCCGCATTCTTTCATCTTTCATCTTTCCGCATTGTTTCATCTTTCATCTTTCCGCATTGTTTCATCTTTCATCTTTCCGCATTCTTTCATCTTTCATCTTTCCGCATTGTTTCATCTTTCATCTTTCCGCATTCTTTCATCTTTCATCTTTCCGCATTCTTTCATCTTTCATCTTTCCGCATTGTTTCATCTTTCATCTTTCCGCATTGTTTCATCTTTCATCTTTCCGCATTGTTTCATCTTTCATCTTTCCGCATTGTTTCATCTTTCATCTTTCCGCATTGTTTCATCTTTCATCTTCCGCATTCTTTCATCTTTCATCTTTCCGCATTGTTTCATCTTTCATCTTTCCGCATTGTTTCATCTTTCATCTTTCCGCATTGTTTCATCTTTCATCTTTCCGCATTGTTTCATCTTTCATCTTTCCGCATTGTTTCATCTTTCATCTTTCCGCATTGTTTCATCTTTCATCTTTCCGCATTCTTTCATCTTTCATCTTTCCGCATTGTTTCATCTTTCCGCATTGTTTCATCTTTCCGCATTGTTTCATCTTTCCGCATTGTTTCATCTTTCCGCATTGTTTCATCTTTCCGCATTGTTTCATCTTTCCGCATTGTTTCATCTTTCCGCATTGTTTCATCTTTCCGCATTGTTTCATCTTTCCGCATTGTTTCATCTTTCCGCATTGTTTTATCTTTCCGCATTGTTTCATCTTTCATCTTTCCGCATTGTTTCATCTTTCATCTTTCCGCATTGTTTCATCTTTCATCTTTCCGCATTCTTTCATCTTTCATCTTTCCGCATTCTTTCATCTTTCATCTTTCCGCATTGTTTCATCTTTCATCTTTCCGCATTGTTTCATCTTTCCGCATTGTTTCATCTTTCATCTTTCCGCATTGTTTCATCTTTCATCTTTCCGCATTGTTTCATCTTTCATCTTTCCGCATTGTTTCATCTTTCATCTTTCCGCATTCTTTCATCTTTCATCTTTCCGCATTCTTTCATCTTTCATCTTTCCGCATTGTTTCATCTTTCATCTTTCCGCAATGTTTCATCTTTCATCTTTCCGCAATGTTTCATCTTTCACCTTTCCGCATTGTTTCATCTTTCATCTTTCCGCATTCTTTCATCTTTCATCTTTCCGCATTGCTTCATCTTTCATCTTTCCGAATTGTTTCATCTTTCCGCATTGTTTCATCTTTCATCTTCCGCATTCTTTCATCTTCCGCATTCTTTCATTTTTAATCTTTCCGCATTGTTTCATCTTTCATCTTTCCGCATTTTTTCATCTTTCATCTTTCCGCATTGTTTCATCTTTCATCTTTCCGCATTGTTTCATCTTTCCGCATTGTTTCATCTTTCCGCATTGTTTCATCTTTCATCTTTCCGCATTTTTTCATCTTTCATCTTTCCGCATTGTTTCATCTTTCATCTTT